>CM033471.1:35105377-35134054 GCA_019447015.1 Hymenochirus boettgeri
ATTAGGCTTTGTGGGTAATGAGGGATCTACCATTAGGCTTTGTGGATAATAAGGGGTCTGCCATTAGGATTTGTAGGTAATGAGGGATCTTCTATTAGGCTTTGTGGGTAATGAGAGATCTTCCATTAGGCTTTGTAGGTAATGAGGGATCCTTCTATTAGGCTTTGTAGCTAATGAGGTATCTTCTATTAGGCTTTGTGTGTAATGAGGGATCTTTCATTAGGCTTTGTGGGTAATGAGGGATCTTCTATTAGGCTTTATGGGTAATGAGGAATCTTCCATTAGGCTTTGTGGATAATGAGGGATCCTTTCATTAGGCTTTGTGGGTAATGAGGAATCTTCCATTAGGCTTTGTGGATAACGAGGGATCCTTCTATTAGGCTTTGTGGGTTATGAGGGATCTTCTATTAGGCTTTGTGGGTAATGAGGGATCTTCTTTTAGGCTTTGTGTGTAATGAAGGATCTTCCACTAGACTTTGTGGGTTATGAGGGATCTACCATTAGGCTTTGTGGGTAATGAGGGATCTTCTATTAGGCTTTGTGGGTAATGAGGGATCTTCTATTAGGCTTTATGGGTAATGAGGAATTTTCCATTAGGCTTTGTGGATAATGAGGGATCTTCTATTAGGCTTTGTGGGTAATGAGGGATCTTATATTAGGCTTTGTGGATAATGAGGGATCTTCTATTAGGCTTTGTGGGTAATGAGTAATCTTCCGTTAGGCTTTGTGGATAATGAGGGATCTTCTGTTAGGCTTTGTGAATAATGAGGGATCTTCCATTAGACTTTGAGGGTAATGAGGGATCTTCCATTATGCTTTGAAATGAGGGGTCTTCCATTATGCTTTGGTGGTAATGAGGGATCTTCCATTAGGCTTTGTGGGTAATGAGGGATCTTCCATTAGGCTTTGTGGGTAATGAGGGGTGATGCCGTCTTAAGTACTAGAATTAATTACTCTAAAGGCCGTTTCGTACACATGTGTGATCGCGGTGGTGCCGACCTGCAATGCACTTATGTGTATGAACGAGAGCTGTGTTCGGGTGTTAATTGTCCCACCGTTTATAGTCACGTTATCGGCAAAATGGCTGTGTGGGGATCGCCTGGTGGATCTCCTGAAGGAACGGCACCCACGATCGACCGGTGTTGTCACGAACATCTGTTCCCATTATAGTCTCCCCTGAGAGACTATATGAGAAGAATGTTTCGACTGGGAGACCTTTATCTTGCCAACCAACATTTTGAAGAAATACCCCAAATCACCGGTGTTATGCCACATCTACCAACAGTCGTCAGCCCCTGCAATACACTGTGCCGCCCACACAGTGAAGTAACCTCACAGCCCTTAAACGCTCTAGTCCAGCATTCAAAATCTTCCTGGCCTACATTCCAGGGAAGTACGTAGTCGTCCACGTGTTTGGGTTCTTCCATAACCATACAGACACACTGATTAGTGTGTATGGTTCTTTAACTGGTGCCAATTCACATGGGGACCTTGGTCACAAAATTGTTGGCAATGAAATTGATCTTAAATTTGCCCTCTGCAGCCAATACACAGGCTATTCGGACCCAATAGGTTACAATGCACGAGGTCGGATCCAAAGGGACGGCAAACTTTAGCTTGTAAAGCTTTAGGGCCTGGGTATGTTGTTGTAATGTTTGTTTAAATAGATAAACTAATGCTAGGCCCTATATATAAACAAAATACAATCTCCCAAGTCTAGTAGCTAATGCGAATCCCTCATATAAAACTATTGATAATATAATTGCCGCTCAAACCATAAATAGGAATAAAAGCTCTCAATTAGAGTCACTGACAATATACACCTTACATCAGTACAGAATGGGAAGATAAGAAAGCTGCATAAAAGTACCTATAAAATATAAATGTAAACTTCTTAAAACTAGCTTGTGATAAATAACATTGACGACAATAAACACCAAGGGGAGGCCCCCTGGCTATAACACCAAGGGTAAGGCCTGGTATAACAACAAGGGTAAGGCCTGGTATACACCAAGGAGTAAGGCATGGTATAACACCAAGGGTAAGGCCTAGTATAACACAAGGGTAAGGCCGGGTATAACACCCAAGGGTAAGGACCCCTGTATAACCCAAAGGTTAAGCCCCTGGTATTTATTAACCCACCAAGGGTAGGCCTGGTATAAACACCAAGTGTAAGGCCGGGCTACTAACCCAAGGGTAAGGCATCTCCTTCTTAGCCTCCCTAGTCTCCTCCTCCTAGTATAAACACTAAAGATAAGGCCTGGTATAACACCAAGGGTTAAAGGGTGTAAGGCCTAGTATAACACCAAGGGTTTATAATGTAAGGCCTGGTGTTATACACCTCCAAAGGGTATTAAGGCCTGGTTATAACCACTACGCATAAGGCCTGGTATAACAACCAAGCAAAAAGGGGTAGGCCTGGTTTGGGGGTATAACACTTAAGCGTTAAGGCCTGGTATAACACCAAGGGTAAGGCCCTAGTTATAGTATAACCACCAAGGGTTTATTACTTTTAAGCTAGTATAACACTAAGCAGAAGGCCTGGTATAACAAGAAGCGTATAAGGCTGGTATAACACTCCAAGGGTAAGGCCTGTATAAACACCACTATAAGCGTATGTAAGGCCTGGTATTAACACCAACAAGGCAAGGGTTATAAGGCCTAGTTATAACACCAAGGGTTAAGGTCAAGGCCTGGTATAAACACCAAGGGTGGGTTATAAAGCCTGGTATAAACCAAGGGTAAGCCCCTGGTTTATAACAACAAGGGATTAAGGGACTAGGATAACCACCTAAGCAATAAGGCCTGGTTATAACAACAAGGGTAAGCATAGTATAACACCAAGGGGTAAGGCCTGAGTATAACACCAAGGGTAGGGTAAGGCCTGGTTATACACACAATTCCATCCTTACATCAGGAATCTATTGGGCAGGAATAAGGACAGGGTGCCAACAGACAATGTTGTACCGAAACTGTCAGACCAAATAAACAGATACTGATGAATAAACTGAAAAGTCTTTTTTTGTTTTTTCCGGTCAAAAGAAATAAGGGGCCGGCCGACAGGAGTGTGTTCGTAGAGTTTGGACACCTGAACAAAACTTTTAAATGCTGCCTGTTTGCAGATGGGGGGGGCGACCATGTGAAGCGGGGGGGTTGGCTTCATCAGGGAACATGGTGTGGGCTGTGGAGGTGGGTATAGGGGCTGATAATGGTGAATGGAGAGCTGAACAAAACACTGAATGGTGGATGGAATGGTGCTGGTATTGCAGAAGGAGGATTTTTAACTGCATGCCTTTTAAGTGTTAGGCAAGGGTGCACCCGGAGCAAATGTTTCAGTGTTGCTCATGGTAGGTGCACCCCTGGTGGACCGACATTTCAGTTGTGGCATAGAAGACCACAAAAAACTGGCTGAAAATTGACCATCCAAGTACGGTTTCGAGGCTTTAGTCAAATTCACGATTTTAGTTCTACTTGATCACCTTATATATCATGGTGGTGGTCCAGGGACAAAATATTGGGCATGTGATTACCTGACTTAAAAGAGCGTTCCTGCCCAAATATTGAGCTCAAACGATTTTGATGCCTTTTTAAACACCAACAACCGGATGTGAATTCCAACATGTGCGATTGGCCAAAACAGTCAGTTTTGCAGAAAAAATCAGTCAATTATAATGTATACAGGACCAATCCAATGGACCCGTGTGTACTCTGACTTAGGAACATGTAACCCAGGACTGATCAACTGGAACTAAGGAATGAATAAAGAGTTAAATTGCAAACCAGGGACAGGGCAAGCTTAAAGTTGTTATTGTCAGCAGTTATTTTCCCTTCCACAAAATGCACTATTATAATTAGCAGTTAAAGGACAAAGTAAAAGTAAAATAAAGTTTTATTATTAACTGTGATAAAAATTAGGTTTTAGTTTATGAGAGCTTACTTCTACAGCTGAATGAAAGGTCAATGGTATCCTATTTTGTTACTGTAGATAGGATTAAAAAAACATGTATCTTTTCTGCAAATGGTTTACTATATTTGGGGCAAATAAGCTTTGTTTTTTACAAATGCATTGATATTTGCTGTGAAGGTTTCTCATTCATCCAGGTCAGGGTATATCTGTTGTATTCAATTAGTCAAATGGACTTGAATGTAGTTCTTGAAGATGTTTCGCTTAGTCATCGATGGCTTTTTCTCAATCAGAATGGACTTGTACAGAATCTGTGGCAATTATGTACCCGGACAAACCCACATAGCATATCACAGCAGGTGTTAAGGGTGTGATTGGATAGGGGCTAAGAGGTTTGTTATAGGAAATGCCAGACTAAACTGGAAATGTTGCCTATATGATATTATTGGGAGGGTATCTGTCGAAAGGGCCAGTCAAGAGTTGTGCACGCGCTCAGGGGTCGTGTGTTGTCAGATGGGAATTGGTACGTGTGTATGAGGCATAAGGAATAAGTTAAAGGGGAGCTTTAGTGCATTTAAAGTTTTTTTAAAATTTTTAAAACATGTTAAAATGGAAAGTACCTGGAGCAGGGAGGTAGGTGGTTGTAGTTCCTACTCCCAAATTACAATTGTCTCAAAAAACACATACACGGGTGAGTATAGGCTGAAACGGACGTTTGACAATCGGCATCCAGGGTCGCGATCGCACATGTGTACGAACTTTAGATTAATTGATATGTCTTTAATTACTGTGAATATACAGGCTTATGTAAATAAGAGGTGCAAAACAATGGCGTAGCTACAGACTTATTGGCCCGATGCGAAATTTGGGCATAGGCCCCCCAACACCGCCGCAAACACAAACGGCACTGCAAACCAAAACCAAATCATTGGTTGTAATTTTAAAATGCTTTGTATATAACCAGTGGCGGCGAACTATGGCAGGCAGGCAGAGGCTCTTTCTGTTGGCACTCATGCCAACAGAATTCACCCAGTTGTGGCAAAAGAGATGTGGCCTTTCTGGTAACAAGAGAGATCAAAACAAGTAAGAGCACACTAGAACACAGGCTGGCAATTGCCAATATTAAGTAGGTGCAATCACTACAAACACCACCCTGAACCATTGATGATCCAAACCTCAACCAAAGTGATAGAGCCACACTACAGTATTGTGCACACAACATTCAATGTGAATTCTATAATCAGTTTATCACTGGATCTGTCACTGTCTATTGTTTGAGTTGTTCTCGTGAAGTAAACCTCCGTATGATGTTGAAAACTGGTGGTGGCAATAGAATATATAAGTGGGTTTTGGGCTGCAGTTTGGGCACCCGTCTCCAATTAGTTCGCCATCACTGGTATTAACCTACTGGTAAATAGTGGCACAAGGATATGGTTAAAGCTTTGGCAGCAGACACGATAAACTGGTGGGGAACTGGCACTGCACACAACCAGTACGCTGTTAAAATGCTTGGCAAAAAGACAATGGTAAAAATGCTTTCTACACAAGGACCACTGATAAAACAGTTGGCACACAGACTGGCAGTTTTGGAAACAAAATGGGGGCCCCTTCTTGGTCAAGAGGCCCGGTGCGGTTGCATACCTGACCACCCCAGGTAGCGTCCCCAGGGTGCAAAAATTTGCCTGAGCGTTAATTGCCTCAAACCAATCAGATGATACCTTTTAACTGGTTCATTTAAGCCCCCCAAAAATTTAATAGCATTGATGGTTGCTGCAGTAGAACAGGTAAAATGTTCCCCTTTTAGTATAGAGGACCCGTACCAGTTTTTAAAATGTGTTTACTCATTCATACGGGCTTGTAACTGTATAAACGCAGAAACGAATATATCTAACTTTAGTCCATAATGGTACACCTGCAAACAGTGGGGGGTTGGGCTGTATTTAAGGAAACCCAAAAACTGCACATTTAAAAAAAAATAGAGTAGCCTGGATTATTACCATGGGGTAAAACCCCATGGTTTCGTAGGAATTTGTACACTTTTAAGCTTCTCCTTTTTTAAAAAATATAATATTCTGCCAAAAAAGTACATTGCAAAACAAAGCAAAAATACTGTATACTGGAAAAATACTGCATAATTGGAAAAAAAAAAAATACTGTAATACTGGAAAAAAAAAAATTGCCTGCCAATAATGGAAAAAAATACGGTAATACTGAAAAAATGCTTGCAATAATGGAAAAAATACTGTGATAAATGGAAAGATAACTGGATTAATGACGAAAAAATTACTGTATACGGGAAAAATACTGTGCATATAATGGAAAAAAATACTGTATACTGGAAAAATACTGCAATAATGGAAAAAATACTGTAATACTGGAAAAATGCTGCAATGATGGAAAAAAATTACTGTAATACTGGAAAAATACTGCAATAATGGAAAAAATACTGTAATACTGGAAAATACTGCAATAATGGAAAAAAATACTGTAATACTAAAAAAATGCCTGCAATAATGGAAAAAAATACTTAAAATACTGGAGAAAATCTTGCCCAATTAATGGAGGAAAAAAATTACTGTATACTTGGAAAAAACTACTGCAAGAATGGAAAAAATCCTGTAAACTGGGAAAAATCTGCAATAATGAAAAATACGTAATACATAGCGAAGAAAACCAATGCTTGCAATGATGGAAAAAAAAATACTGAATACTGGGAAAAATACATTAATTACTGAAAAAAATAAGTAATACTGAAAAAAAATAATTTGAACACTGTAAAAAAAATGCTTGTAA
The DNA here is from genome assembly GCA_019447015.1 of Hymenochirus boettgeri. Taxonomy (NCBI): domain Eukaryota; kingdom Metazoa; phylum Chordata; class Amphibia; order Anura; family Pipidae; genus Hymenochirus; species Hymenochirus boettgeri. The sequence continues at coordinate 35,112,075 of CM033471.1, forward strand.
TCCTGTAAAAATTACTGTAATACTTGGAAAAGTAACTGCAATGCTGGAAAAAAAATACTTATAATACTGAAAAAATACTGATGCTGTAAAATACGTGTAATACTGAAAAAGTTCTGTAATAGTGGAAAAAAATTCTGTGTAAGACTGTAAATTTAAAATACTTGAATACTGGAAAAAGTACTGAAATACTGGGAAAAAATATGGAATAATGTAAAAAAAAATCTGTAATTAATGGAAAACATTACTGTAATGCTGGAAAAAATACTGGAATTCTGGAAGAGCCTACCATTACCCTACCATTACATCAAAGGAGCATTCATTCAACGGTTTTGTGCCGTTTGTTGGCCTTTAATTATTTGTAACCGTTACAGACTGCACTGCTATAGGATTAGTTATATAAAAGTATATTCTATATTAAAACCCTACAGGTTAGACTAAATCTTTATAATGAATATACACACATTATATATGGAATAGTCCCATGTTATTAAGGGGTAATATGTCGGTTAGTGGATAATTGTTATTATAATAGTTAATTACGAAAAAAAAAAAAAATCTTTAGCTTGTAATAACACACAAAGTATTCATAAAAAATCAAAATGGTATAAATAATTTATGATGAGGTATGGGAAAAGGCTTTCTTAAATCGGTAAATAAAAATGCCACAAATTTAAATTAAGGATATATCCCCTCCCCCAAGGATCCTTATACTAGGAAATGGTCTGGTGGAACCAAAATCTTCCCTTCTCATTCCTTTAAAACATTTCAACACCTTAAAATCAGTTATTAGTAAAATACGGGGGGTTAATAGTAAGTAATGGGGGGTTAATAGTAAGTAATGGGGGGTTAAGGTTGTTGGTAATCGTAATTGGGGGTTAATAGTAAGTACGGGGGGTTACTTAGGATAATACTGGGGGATAATTAATGGTAAATTTACTGGGGTTAGGGGTTAATAGTAAATGCTGGGGGTTAATAGTACAATACTGGGGGTTATTAGTATAATACTGGGGGTTAATGAAGTAGTTAATGGTAAGTATGGGGTTTAAGGGTAAGTACTGGGGGTGGGTTAAGGGGGTTTAATTAGTAAATACGGGTTGATAGTAAATGACTGGGGGTTAATGGATGAGATGCTTATTCTCACTGCAGATGACATTAACAGTTTCCTACTGACATTAGAGCATTCATCAACTGAAATTAACACTTGATATTGGTTGTCACTGTCAGTTGGTTTATTCATGATTAGTAATTTGTTACTAGAACACAAACTGACCTGCTTGCAAGTAACTTCAATAGAGAAAACGACAGGACCAACCTATGGAAAAGATCTTCATTATATATATATATAATTAAGGGCAAATTAAGGCACAGGGGTTCTCGGGGAACTTCATTAGTTCTACACTACATGTTAATAATGATATTAACATTGTTCTATCATACATGTTAAGATATTAACACAGTTTACTGACTGGTTAACAATGACATTAACATAGGGATAGTAAACAATGGATATTAATTGCATTCGATGAGATTTGCCTGACACAGTCATTTCCCCTTTTAATTCTCTGATTGAACACCATAGTGGGCCCCACTGAATAAGAACGGGTTGGATTACATGACTTATCACTGAACAACCTTGTAGATCAGGAGAAAGTGTGAACTTGTAACGTATAGGTGAGCGATTATTATTAGATTGGTCTTGACTCTGTTCATCTGTATTGTGGACACAACTGTATCAAGTGCTGAGGAAGGAGGGGAGTTAGTGGCGCGTGCCGACCCCCTTGTACAAACCTGCGACCCCCCCAGTCCTTTCATCTCGGTGTGTCTAACCCTCCCCTGCCCCCTGTCCCTTTTACCTTCGAGACTATCAGGACTCCTGTATCTGGGACTCCACTCTGGAGACAAAGGGGAGATTTTTATTCACTGGGACCAGCATTTCCTTTAATCCCCCTGGTTCCACTCACACTCAGCCCTACGAACCATGCTCTCCAGCTATGGTTCTGTGTTTGGCAGGAAATGAAAGTATCAGGGGAACCAAAGCACTAAGGGATTCTCCTAAACCATAAAATGCTAAACTCTGGTCTTCCCAATCCCCTCTCCGTTCAGACTAGGGACATTTCTTCACTGAACACAAATGGACTTTTTATTTATTTCCTAGATCCCAATGTATTTCGATGTTATAATCCAATGCTAATAAAATGCGATGATTAGAAAGAAATGTCACCTACATGCAACACCAATGTAAACCAGAATCCCGATACTGAAATAAAAATCGATTTATAATTAACCATACAATATAATGCAAAGGTGGCCATGCTCAATATAAAAAACGATTGATTAATTACATTTGGAAAACTATTTTTATTTTTTTAATTTTGATATGGAAGGACAGTAGAGTGAGACATTGTAACAACTGTGTTCATACAACAATAGATTATAAATTGTAACTAAACCCAAGTTGAGAATTAAAAGTTACATTGTAAGAACTGTGTCATACAAAACAAGAGATTGAAAATTGTAACTAACAGTGAGAATAGAAAAGGTACATTGTACCCTAACTGTGTTCATATACACAATATGATTGATTACACTTGTAACTAACTGTGTTCATATAACAATAGATTGATACATTGTAACCAACCAGTGAGAATAAAAGTTACATTGTAACTAACTGTGTTCATATAACAATAGATTGAGACATTGTAACTAACTGTGTTCATATAACAATAGATTGATGCATTGAAACCAACCAGTGAGAATAAAAGTTACATTGTAACTAACTGTGTTCATATAACAATAGATTGATACATGGTAACTAAACTGTGTTCATTATAACACAATAGATGATACACTTGGAACCAAGCCAGTGAGAATAATAAGTGACATTTACCAACTGTGTTCATATAACAAGTAGGTGATACATTGTAAATAACCAGTGAGATATAAAAGTTACATTTTAACTAACTGTTGTTAACAAACAATAGATTGATACATTGAACTAACCAGTGCAGAATAAAAGGTACATGTAAAAATAACTGGGTGCATACAACAATAGATTGATACATTTAACCAACAGTGGAGAATAAAGTTACATGTAATAACTTTGTGTCATTTATAACATAGATTGATACATTTAACAACCAGTGAGAAGAAAAGGTTACATGTAACAACCGTGTTCATATGACAATAAATTGATTCACATTGTAACCCAAACAGTGTAGAATAAAGAGTTACATTGTACCTACTGGTTCATATAACAATAGATTGCTATACATGTTTAACCAACCAGTGAGAATAACTGGTTCATGTAACAATAGATGATACATTGTAACAACCAGTGCGAATAAAAAGTTACATTTGTAATAATGTGGTCATTTATCACAATAGATGATACATGTAAACTAACTGTGTTCAGATAAAAATAGATTGATACATTGTAAACCAACCAGTGAGAAAAGAAGGTACATTGTAACTAATGTGTTCATATAACAATAGACAATTGATACATGCAACAACCAGTGAGAATAAGAAGTTACCTTGTAAAATAACTGTGTCATATACAACACATAGATTGAATACAGTGTAACTAACCAGTGAGAAATTAAAAGTTACATGTAAATCAACTGTGGTCGATAACAATCGATTGATACATTGTAACTCAACCAGTGAGAGATTAAAAGTGTACATTGTAACTAACTGTGTTCATATAACAATAGATTGATACATTGTAACTAACCAGTGAGAATAAGAAGAAGAATAAAAGATACATACAGGGAGATGCAATATCCTGTGCTAACGAGGAAAATAAGCGACTTAAAATCACGCTAGCTAGACTAACGTGTTAGCGAAGGTTTTGCACCATGCACCATGTCGCTAATTTTTTCTTGCGCAGTGCAAAGTGATGCCAATAATTTTGCGCCTTTGTTGCGTAGTTTTTTGCGCAACAATTAAGCACTTTTCAATGATTGTCTTTAAAATATCGCCAAAGGTCTACCGCAACTTACCGCGTGCGTTTTTGCACTGTATTAAACGGTCGCAAAGTGGTTTAACACATTGCAGAAACAAAAAGCAGTAGGTGTTATAGCGAAATATATAAGGATAATGCGCCCCTTACAGTGTAATATAAGATATAGCCACCGAGGAGTTCCCTGACCATATAAAAGCACTGAAGGCCGTAGGCCGAGTAGTAGTATTTATTACAGGTCAGGGAACTACGAGGCTGGTGGCATATCGGCGTATATTACACGGTAAGGGGCGAATATTCTGAAATTACACAAGTTTTTATTTTACTAAGATACAGTGATTAATCAAGCTGGTGAAAAGAAGTTATTTAACGTTTTTTTTTAAAATAGTTGTTTAGTTTTTCAAATTGCATGTCACTTGAAATGTTTTTTTTCTTTTATACAAACATTAAAAAAAACAATTGTTTTTAAACATTGTACTATTATTTAAAATCGTTATTCTAGATATATGTATAAACAGTCATTGTTCAAATGTTAATAGTAATTTAGGTCAAGAATCAGATGTTTTTTTTTAGGTTATTTCACCTTGTTTGTGTTTTATAGGGCTTTATAGTAACGTTTGTTAATTTTATGTATTCCGTTCTTGTTTTGCCCGCCTCTTTTTTTGTTTGATTCATGGTGTGCGGCGCCCCAGTTGCTCCGAGCGTGCCCGCCGATTACTTGGTATTTGATTCCTCATGGGCCGACTAAGGACGGAATGCGCATGCGCGCCAGGCTGTTTAGGTGCCGTGTATGAAGGCTGATCCGTCCTGTACAGCTCTTGTGGACAATTCGTTTGTGACCAATGTGGATTCAGGGGGGCTGGATAAGAGAGGGTAGGACAATGTTTTTATGTTATATTAGGAATGGAGAGAGCTGCAGTGGCAACTAATAATTGAACTAGTCACTCAAGTGACCATCCCATGAGTGGTAGATTTAATCCATTTACTAACCGGCCTGTTCATTGGCATTAGAATGATAACACTTTTGTAACTAACTGGTAAGAAGAAAAACATACATTGTACTTTAACCAGTGAGAATAAAATGGATACATTGTAACAACCAGTCGAGATAAAATGATACAATTTGAACAACCAGTGAGGAATAAAATGATACATTGGAACAACCAGTGAGAATTTAAAATGAGATATTGGAAACTAACCAGTGAGAATAGAAAAACAAGAGGATTGTGAACTCAACCAGGGGAGAAAGTGAGAATAAAACGATATCATTGTGAACTAACCAGTGAGAATAAAAGGATACCATTGTAACTAAATACAGTGTGAGCAATAAAAGAAACATTGTAACTAACCAGTGAGAATAAAAAACAAAACATTTGCTAAACTACCAGTGGAGATAAAAGATAACATTTGGAACGAACCAGTGCGAATAATGATTACATTGGACATCTCTAAACAGTGAGAACATAAAACAATAACATTGTAACTAACCAGTGAGAATAAAATGATAAATTGGAACTAACCAGTGAGAATAAAATGATAAGTTGGATACTAACCAGTGAGAATAAAAATGATACATGGAAATCTAACCAGTGAGAAATATTAAAATGATAATTGGAACTAACAGTTGAGAATAAAACAAAGAGTTGTAACAACCAGTGAGAAATAAAACGATAATGTTGTAACTAACCAGTGAGAATAAAAGATACGATTGTTGTAAACTAAACAGTGAGAATAATAAAAGATTACATTTTTGTATTACGTTATAAGGAGCAGAAAATGATACATTGTAATATAACAGTGAGCATAATGTACATTGTAACTAAACAGTGAGCATAAACACGATTACATTGAACTATCCAGTGAGATAAATACAAAAAGTGGTGTAACAGTAACACAGTGAGATTAAATGTATACATTGTAACTAACCAGTGAGAATAAAAATGTACATTGTAACTAGCCCGTGAGAATAAAGTGATTACTATAACCAACCAGCTAGGAATAAACAATAATCTGTCCCATATTACAGCCAACCAATTAGCTTGACATTGGCAGCATAGGGTGAGGGCATGATCACTGTAAGACCGGGGATTGTTCTAGAGATGTTTAGTTGCAGGCTCAGAACCTGCAGAAAATGCATTTCTTTATCAGTAATTGATGTTCAAAGTTCTAGCATGCCATCTGTACTGACACCTTACCTGTGATCCTACCACCCGATATCTGATGCAAGGGGGGCCAAACCCGTGGATAAGCAGACAAGCAAGTCAATATGTGTATATTAGGCTAACTTAATGATGTTATTTTCAGATCTCTTTTTTTTAATTTGAGCTCCACCTCTGCAAATGTTGAAGATCCTTAGCGGCTCCCCCAGGGCTCTGTAATATGGGTTAATGATTAACACATATAATAAATCATATAAATACATATATAGTATACACAAATTTACATTAAGCTTTTGCTCTCCCCCACACTGTCGTGTGAATGTGTGAAATGTGTTATGGAGATTGCATCCCCGCACCGACACCAGCTACATGCGATCTCTTTTCCCAGACCTGGGGAGAGAGGGTGGACAACCCCCAGGAACGTTTTGGGCGTGGGAGCAGCCCTCGCAGGAGCAATTTGAGTGTGTGCGGGTCGTGCGCAACACGCAGGAGCCATCAAAAGTAGGTCGATGGGAATACAGATGCAGAGCCACATTGCGCAACACGCCCTTGACGCATGACTCACACCCTTCTTAACCTTCGCGTTTTCTCAGACACGTCATCCGGCGCACGGCGGCGGAGAGGGAAGAAGAAGAAATTAATGTTAGGAACATTCCAAGAAGTGGGGTCATTCTGGGAAGAAGAGAGGACCAGAGACAGGGAACCTGAAATGTCAGCTCATAATGTCAATGACGGAATAGAAAGGGCGGATTAAATTCAACTGATTTTCCAGAATGGAGGAGAATATGAGAATAAATAGAAATGCATAAAAATAAAATAAGAATTTTATAATAATATTTCCAACCGAACTTTCTCTGTAAAGCGAGTTTTTTAACCCCTTCTTACGATGTATCCAACAGGAATCGTTATAATACTGAACGTTTCAGAAATTTAGATTCTAGAAAATGGAATTGTTAGAATTTTTGACTATTCTCGAATTTCGATTGCGGAAAGCTCGAACATACCGTGCGTGAGAAGGAGATGGCGTTATTGTAGTTATGGATTTTAAATGTGTGCCCAGACCATTTACCAGGTCCCAGAGCCATTTACAGTAAGTTACCATGTTATTTTAATTGTATTCATCTCAGACGTTTCAAACAGTTTGTCCCCTGACTTTAATGAGTCAGTTTTCAAACTATCAAACGTTAGGACGTTAGGCCACTCGACGTACAACAATCAATAAAACCTCTAATGCTGGCCATTCACTAATATGTTCATACCCTAAGATGGGCCATTCATAATGATGGTTTACCCTAATGTGCAATTCAAACTGGTGGTTTGCATACTCCTAAAGTGTTCCTGGGCCATTCACTAATGAGATTAGCGTTAAGTATCCCTATGGTTTTCAGCTGGCCATTCACTAATGATGGTTATACCCTAGATGTCTGGGCTATTCACTAATGATTGTATATACCTAATGGCTGCCATTCACTATGATGGTATTTATCCCTATGTCTGTGGCCATCACTAATGAGGTTATACCCTAATGCGCCATTCACTAATGAGGCTATACCTAATGCTGGAATCATGCAAGGATGATGGTTATACCCTAAGCGGCCATTCACCTAATGGATGTTATACCCTAATGTCTGGCATTCCTAATGATGGTTTTACCTAATGCTGGCCATTCACTGAATGTATGGTTATTACCTAATGCTGGCCATCTACTAATGATGGTTTACCCTAATGCTGGTCATTCACTATGATTATACCTAATGCTGAGCATTCAATAATGATTGGTTATACCCTAATTCTGGCCATTCACGAATGATGAGTTTTACCCTAATGCAACTAGTGGAAACCCCGAATCTGATCAACTAATGATGGTTATACCTAAATCCGCTGGCCATGCACTATGAGTGGCTATACCCTATGCTTTGCCATCACTATGATGGTTTACGCTTAAGAGCTGGCCATACTAATATGATGGCTATTACCCTAATACTGGCATTCACAATAAGATGGTTTTACCCTAAGCGGTCATTCACTAATGAATGGTTATAACCCTAATGCTGGCCCTTCAATAGTACTAAGCTTCAAATGGTGGTTATAACCCTAATGCTGGCCATTAACTAATGATGGTTTATAACCTAATGCTGCCATTCACTAATGATGGTTTATACCACTAATGGCCACCACTAATGTAACCTAATAGGTTGGCCATTCACTAAGATGGTTTCTACCCTACAATGCCGACCATTCACTAATGAGATGGTTAGTAATTATACCCTCATGCTGGCCATTCATAAGATGGTTTATAATACCTAATGCTGGCCCATTCAAATTGATTGGTTACCTTCCAATGCCTGGCATTCACTAATGATGGTTATACCTAATGCTGGCCATTCACTAATATGGTAGTTATACCCGATGCTGGCCATTCACTATACTGATGGTATTAACCACGAATGCATGGCCATTCACTAATGATGTTATACCCTTAATTGTGACCATGCACTATCGATGTTGCCATACAAATTTATACCCTAATGCTATCCGGCCATTCACTTAAATATGGCCATTCGGATACTATAGAACCCTAATGCTGGGCCATTCACTATGATGGTTATTATATCTAAATGCTGGCCATTCACAATGATGGTTTTACCTAATGCTTGGCCATTCTAATGATGGTTTATCACTCTAATGCGCCATTCACTAAGATGCGTATATGCCCTAAGTGCGTCATTTCACTAATGATGGTATTACCTATGCTGGCCATTCACTAATGATAGGCTTTACCCCTAATACTGGCCATTCACTAATGATGGTTATACCCATTGGCCGCCATTCACATTATACTAAGATGGTTATCAATACCCAATGCCAGGCGCATTCACTAATGATGGGATATTACACAATAGCGGCCATCACATTATGAGGTTATACCTAATGCTTGGGATTCATATGAGGTTTACCCTAATGCTGGCCATTCACTAAATGCTGGTTATACCCTACTGCTGGTCCATTCACTAATGAATGGTTAACATCGTGCCATTCACTAATGATGGTTTTATTAAACCCTAAAGCTGGCTTCTCTATTCCAGGCCCCCATCAATGATGGTTATACCCTAATGCTGGGTCTTCACTAAATGATGGTTACACTAATGCTGACCATTCACTAATGATGGTTATACCTAAAGCTGCCATTCCGCAATATGGTTATCCTAATGCTGCCTCCTACGAGGTTTTCCCTTACTGGCCATTCACTAATGATGTTATACCTTAATGCTGTCCATTCACTAATGATGGTTTATACCTAATGATGCCCATTCACAATGGATGATTCATACCCTAAAATGCTGGACCATACACTATATGATGGTTTTAACCCTAATGCTGGCCATTCTATATGATGTTATCCTAATGCTGGTCATTCGACTAATGATGGTATGACAACCTAATGCTGGTCATCACTAATGATGGTATATACCCTAAATGCTGGCCATTCCACTAATTGATGTATACCCTAATGCTGGCCTCACTTATAAATGGTGATAATCCCTAAGGGACTTCACTATGTGGTTAAACCCTAATGCTGGCCATTCATATGGATGGTGTATACCCTAGTGCTCGGCCATTCACTATGTGTGGTTGATACTTAATGCTGGTCCATCAACAATGGTGTTATTAACCATAAGTGTGGCCATTCATAATGGTAGGTCACGTGCCTTTAATGATGGTTAACCCTAATGCTGGTCATTCACTATGATGGTTGTACCCTATGCTGGCCATTCACTAATGATGGTTATACCCTAATGTGGCCATCAAACGTTGGTTATGTACCCAATCCTCGTCATTCACTAATATGGTGATACCCTAATGACTGGTCATTCACTAATATGGTTATCCCTAAATGCTGTCCATTCACTATATGTAATTAATCTGGTATACATGTTTTCCTAATGGCTGGCCATTCACAATGATGGTTTATACCCTAATGTGGCCATTCATTCAATGATGGTTATACGCCTAATGTGGTCATTCAATATGATGTGTTATACCCTAATGCTGTCGCATTCACTAATGATGGTTTAAACTATAGCCAGCCTAATGTGGTCCCTCATCGCATTCACTAATGATGTTAACCCTAATGCTCGGCCATTCACTAATGATGGTTGTTTATACCCTAATAGCTGGACCATTCAACTAATGAATGGTTATCCCCAACTGGGCCATTCACTAATGATGGTTACCTAAGCTGGCCATTCACTAAGATGGTTTAAACCTAATGACTGGCCATACACTATGATGTTTAGACCCTAATGCTGGACGCATTCACATGATGGTATACCCTAATACTGGCCATAATCACCATAATGATGGTATACCCTAATGCTTCGCACATTCACTAATGGTTATATGCGGCCATTCACTAATGATGCGTTTTACCCTAATGCTGGACCATTGCAATCTAATGATGGTTATACCTAATCTGCCGTCTTCACTAATGATGGTTGTACTCTAATGCTTGCATTCACTAATGATGGTGTATACCCTAATGCTGGTCATTCACCATGATGGTGATACCTAATGCTGGACATTCACTAATGATGGTTATACCTGCCATCCCATAATGTAATCTAATCTGGCCATTCACGGATGGTTATCTTTAATTGCTGGCCATGCACTAATGCTGGTTATACCCTAATTCTGGCCATCTCACGATGATGGATACTAATGCTTATACCTTAATGGTTTTAACATGAGCATTCAACTAAGGTGATGGTTTAACCCCTATGCTGGCCATTACACTATGATGGTATAACCCTAATGCTGCCACTTCACATGTGATGTTCATACCCTAATGCTGGCATCACCTAATGATAAAACCATAATGCTGGCCATTCACTAATGGTGATTAATCCCTAATGCGGCCACATCAATGAGGTTATACCCTAATGCTGGCCACCGAGTTATATCCGAAGGCTACTAACGATGATTATAGACCCTAATGCTGGCCATTCACTATGGATGGTTATACCCTAATGCTGGCCATTCACTAATGATGGTTTTACCCAATGTGGCCATGTCACTAATGAGGTTATACCCTAATGCTGTCATTCACTAATGATGGTTTATCCCTAATACTTGGCCATTCACTAATGATGGTTATAACCCTAATGCTGGCCATCATATGGATGGTTTTACCCTAATATTGGCCATTCACTCAATGATGGTTATACCCTAATGCCAGCCATTCACTATGATGTTGGCCATTCACTAAGATGGTTATACCCTAATGCCGGCCATTCACTAGATGGATATACCCTAATGCTGACCATGCACTAATGATGGTTATACCCTAATGCTGGCCATTCAACTAATGATGGTTATAGGCCTAATGCTGGCCATTCAATATGGATGGTTATACCCTAATGCTGGCCATTCACTAATGATGGTTATACCCTAATGCTGCCATTCACTAATGATGGTTATACCCTAATGCTGGTTCATTCACAATGATGGTATACCTTAATGCTGGTCATTCACTAATGATGGTTATACCCTAATGCTGGCCATTCCACTAATGATGGTTACACATAATTGGCCATCATAATGATGTTATACCCTTAATGCCAGCCTTCACTACGATGTTGGCCATTCACTAAAGATGGTTATACCCTAATGCCGGCCATTCACTATGAGGATATACCCTAACTGCGCCATTCACTAATGATGGTTTTACCCTAATGCTGGCCATTCACTAATTGATGGTTATACCCTAATGCTGGCTATTCACTAATGATGGTTAAAACCTAATGCGGCCATTCACTATGGTAGTTATACCCTAATGCTGGCCATTCACTAATGATATTAACCCTAATGCTGGCCATTCACTAATGATGGCTATACCCTAATGCTGACCATGCACTAATTGATGGTTATACCCTAATGCTGGCCATTCACTAATGATGGTTCTAGCCTAATGATGGCCATTCACTAATGATGTTTTAACCTAATCTGGTCCATTCACTAATGATGGTTTACCCTAATGCTGGCCATTTACTAATGATGGTTATACCCTAATGCTGGTCATTCACTAATGATGGTTATACCTTAATGCTGGTCATTCACTAATGATGGTAGTACCCTAATTCTGCCATCACTAATGATGGGTTTACCCTATGCTGGCCATCACTAATGATGTTATACCCTAATGGTGGTCATTCACTAATGATGGTATTACCCTATGCTGACCAATGCATATGAGGCTATACCCTAATGTGGCCAACACAATGATGGTTATAGTTAGCTGGCCATACACTATGATGCTATACCTAATACTGTCATTTCACTAACGATGTTTTTGACCCTAATGCTGGTTCATTCACTAATGATGGTTTTACCCTAATTGCTGCCATTCACTAATTATGGTAAAACCCTAATGCTGGCCAATACATAATGGTGTTTACCCTAATGCTGGCCATTAACTAATGATGGTTATAACAATGCTGGCCATTCACTAATGTAGTTATACCTAATGCTGGCATTCACTAATGTAATAATATCCCTAATGCTGGCCATTCACTAATGATGGTTATACCCTATGCTGACCAGCACTAATGATGGTTATACCCTAATGCTGGCCATTCACTAATGATGGTTATAGCCTATCTGGCCATTCACTATTGATGGTTATACCCTAATTCGTGGCCATTCACTAATGATGTTATACCTAATGCTGGGCATTCACTAATGATGGTATACCCTAATGCTGGCCATTCACTAATGATGGTTTTACCCTATAATTGGCCATTCACTAATGAGGTTAACCCCTAATGCGCCAGCCATACTGATTGTTGGCCATTCACTACAGATGGTTATACCCTAAGGTCGGCCATTCACTAATGATGGATATACACTAATGCCGGCCATCATAAATGATGGTTACCCTAAGCTGGCCATTCACTAATGATGGTTTATACCTACATGCTGGCCATTCACTAATGATGGTTATCCCTAATATTGGCATTATTAATGAAGTGTTATACTCTAATGCAGGCCATTCACTAATGATGGTATATGCCCTAATTGCCGGTCATTCACTAATGATGGTTTTTACCCTAATGCTGGCCATTCACTATGATGGTTATACCTAATGCTGGCATTCATTAATGATGGTTATACCTAATGCTGGCCATTCACTATAATGGTTATCACTAATGCTGGCCATTCCTATTGATGATATTACCCTAAGCTGCCTACACTTATGATGGTTTAACCTAATGCTGGCCATTCACTAATGATGGTATACCCTATGCTGGCCATTCACAAATGATGGTTATACCCTAATGTGGCCATTCACTAATGATGGTTATACTTAATGCTGTCCAACACTAATGATGGGTTTACCCTAATGCTGGCCATTCACTAATGATGGTTATACCCTAAGCTGGCCATTCACTTATGATGGTTATACCTAATTGGGTCATTCACTAATGATGGTTATACTTAATGCTGACCTTCACTAATGATGGTTATACCCTAATGTGGCCATTCACACATATGGTTTATCCTAATGCTGGCCATTCACTAAGATGGTTATCCCCTAATACTGGCCATTCACTTAATGATGGTATACCTTAATGCTGCCATGCAACTAATAGGTTATACCTTAAAGCTGGCCATTCCACTATTGAGGATATTACCCTAATTGACCATACACTTATGATGTTTTAACCAATGCTGGCCATTCACTTATGATAGTTATACCCTAATGCTGGCCATGACTAATGATGGTTATACCTAATGCTGGCCATCACTATGATGGTTATACCCTAATGCTGCCATTTCACTGTTGATGGATATACCCTAATGCTGGCCAACACTATGATGGTTTAACCACTAAGCTAGCCGTTCACTATGATGGTAAAACCCTAATGTGGCCATTCACTAATGATGGTATACCTATTGCTGTCATTCACTATTGATGGATATACTTTAATGCTGGTCATACACTTATGATGGTTTTAACCTAATGCTGGCCATTCACTCATGGTGGTTATAACCCTAATGCTGGCCATTCATTAATGATGGTTATACTAATGCTGGTCATTCACTAATGATGGTTATACCCTAATGCTCGCCATTCACTAATGATGGTTATACCCTAATACTGGCCATTCACTAATGATGGTTATACCCTAATGCTCGCCATTCACTAATGATGGTTATACCCTAATGCTGGCCATTCACTAATGATGGTTATACCCTATTGCTGTCCTTCACTATTGATGGATATACTTTAATGCTGGTCATACACTTATGATGGTTTTAACCTAATGCTGCGCCATTCACTCATGGTGGTATACCTAAGGGCCATTCATATGAGGTAACCTAATGCTGGTTCATTCATTAATGATGGTTATAACCACTGATGTCGGCCATTTCACTAATGATGGTTATACCCTAATCTGCCATTCACTAATGATGGTTATACCCTAATGCCTGCACATTCACTATGATGGTTATACCCTAATGCTCGCCATTCACTAATGATGGGTATACCCTAATACTGGCCATTCAATAATGATGGTAACCTAATGCTCGCCATCACTAATTGATGGTTTTACCCTAATGCTGGCCATTCACAATGGTGGTTATACCTAATGTGGAATTACACTAATGATGGTATTACCCAATGCTGGCCATCACTAATGATGGTTATACCCTAATATGGCCATTCACTAATGATGTTATACCCTAATGCCTCGCCATTCACTAATGATGGTTTATACCCTAATGCTGGCAATCACAATGATGGTTTTACCCTAATGCTGGCCATTCACTAATGATGGTTATACCCTAATGCTGGTCATTCACTAATGATGGTTATACTCTAATGCTGGCCATTCACTTATGATGGTTATACCCTAATGTTGGCCATTCACCAATAATGGTTATATCCTAATGCTGGACATTCACTAATGATGGTTATCCCCTAATACTGGCCATTCACTAAAGATGGTTATACTTTAATGCTGGCCATTCACTAATGATGGTTATACCCTAATGCTGGCCATTCACTATTGATGGATATACCCTAATGCTGGCCATACACTTATGATGGTTTTAACCTAATGCTAGCCATTCACTAATGATGGTTATAACCTAATGCTGGCCATTCACTAATGATGGTTATACCCTATTGCTGTCCATTCACTATTGATGGATATACCCTAATGCTGGCCATACCACTATGATGGTTTAACCTAATGCTGGGCCATTCACTAATGGTGATATACCCTAATGGGCATTCACTAATGATGGTTATACCCTAATGCTGGCCATACACTAATGAGGTTATATTCCTAATGCTGGCCATACACTAACGTGATGATTATACCCTAATGCTGGCCATTCAATAATGATGGTTATACCCTAATGCGGCATACACTAACGATGGTTATACCTAATGCGGCCATTCACTAATGATGGTTATACCCAATAGCTGGCCTTTCACTAATATGATGGTTATATCCTAATGCTGGCCATTCACTAATGATGGTTATACCCTAATGCTGGCCATTAATGAATGATGGTTATACCTTAATGATGGCCATTCACAAATGATGGTTATACCCTAATGCTGGCCATACACTAATGATAGTTTACCTAATGTGGCCATTCACTAATGATGGTTTATACCCTAATGCTGGCCAACAATAACGATGGTTATACCCTAATTCTGGCCAAACATAATGATGGTTATATCTAATGCTGGCCATACACTAATGATGGTTATATCCTAATGCTGGCCATACACTAACGATGATTATACCCTAATGCTGGCCATTCACTAATGTTGGTTATACCCTAATGCTGGCCATACACTAACGATGGTTATACCCTAATGCTGGCCATTCACTAATGATGGTTATACCATAATGCTGGCCTTTCACTAATGATGATGGTTATATCCTAATGCTGGCCATTCCACTAATGATGGTTATACCCTAATGCTGGCCATTAATGAATGATGGTTATACCTTAATGCTGGCCATTCACAAATGATGGTTATACCCTAATGCTGGCCATACACTAATGATAGTTTTACCCTAATGCTGGCCATCACTAATGAGGTTATACCCTAATGCTGGCCATACACTTATGATGGTTATACCCTATGTGACCATGCCACTAATGATGGCTATACCCTAATGTTGGCCATACACTAATGATGGTTATAGCTTAAGCTGGCCATACACAATGAGGCATACCCTAATACTGGTATTCACTAATTATGGTAAAACCCTAATGCTGGGCCATACACTAATGATGTTTATAACCCTCATGACCTTAGATATATACTGATGATGGTTATCACCCTAATAAGGGTCATACACTAAGATGGTTCCCTACCTAATACTGGCCATTCACTAAATGATGGTTAACCTTAATGTGGCCATCACTAATGATGGTTATACCTTAATGCTGGCCATTCTCTATTGATGGATATACCCTAATGCTGGCCATTCACATTTTGATGGTTTAACCTAATGCTGGCCATTCACTAATGATAGTTATACCCTAATGCTGGCCATTCACTAATGATGGTTATACCTTATGCTGGCCTTTCACTAATGAGATTATACCCTAATGCTGTGCCATTCACTATTGAGGATCTTACCCTAATGCCGGCCATACACTATGATGGTTTTTAACCTAATGCTAGCGTTCACAATGTGGTTATACCTAATGACTGGGATCCCTATGCATTCACTAATGATGGTTATACCCTATGCTGTCCATTCACTATTGATGGATATACCCTAATGCTGCGTCATACACTTATGATGGTTTTAACCTAATGCTGGCCATTCACTAATGGTGGTTATACCCTAATGCTGGCCATTCACTAATGAGGTTATACCCTAATGCTGGTCATTCACTAATGATGGTTATACCCTAATGCTCGCCATTCACTAATGATGGTTATACCCTAATGCTGGCCATTCACTAATGATGGTTTTACCCTAATGCTGGCCATTCACTAATGATGGTTATACCCTAATGCTGTACATTCACTAATGATGGTTATCCCCTAATACTGGCCATTCACTAATGATGGTATACTTTAATGCTGGCCATTCACTAATGATGGTTATACCCTAATGCTGGCTATTCACTATTGATGGATATACCCTAATGCTGGCCATACACTTATGATGGTTTTAACCTAATGCTGGAGCATTCTAATGGTGGTATACTTAATGCTGGCCATTCACTAATGATGATTATACCCTAATGTGGCCATCACTAATGATGGTATACCCATGCTGGTCATTCACAATGATGGTTATACCCTTGAGCTGTCCATTCACGTATTGATGATATATCCCTTAATGCTGGCCATACACGTATGATGGTTTACACTAATGCTGGCCATTCATAATGGTGGGTTATACCTTATGAATGGCCATTCATAATGATGATATACCCTAAGCTGGCCATCAACTAATGATGGTTATATCCTAATGCTGGCCATACACTAACGATGGTTATATCCTAATGCTGGCCATACACTAACGATTGTTATACCCTAATGCTGGCCATTCACTAATGATGGTTATACCCTAATGCTGGCCATACACTAACGATGGTTATATCCTAATGCTGGCCATACACTAACGATGGTTTACCCTAATGCTGGCCATTCACTAATGATGGTTATACCCTAATGCTGGCCATTCACTAATGATGATGGTTATACCCTAATTCTGGCCATTCACTAATGATGGTTATACCCTAATGCTGGCCATTCACAAATGATGGTTATACCTTAATGCTGGCCATTCACAAATGATGGTTATACCCTAATCTGGCCATACACTAATGATAGTTTTACCCTAATGCTGGACATTCACTAATGATGGTTATACTTAATGCTGGTCATTCACTAATGATGGTTATACCCTAATGCTGGCCATTCACTAATGATGGTTATACCCTAATGCGGCCATACACTAATGATAGTTTTACCCTAATGCTGGCCATTCCTAATGATGGTTATACCCTAATGCTGGCCATACACTTATGATGGTTATACCCTATGCTGACCATACACTAATGATGGCTATACCCTAATGTTGGCCATACACTAATGATGGTTATAGCTTAATGCTGGCCATACACTAATGATGGCTATACCCTATACTGGTCATTCACTAATGATGTTTTACCCTAATGCTGGTCATTCACTATGATGGTTATACCCTAATGCTGCCATTCACTATTTATGGTAAAACCCTAATGCTGGCCATACACTAATGATGGTTATACCCTAATGCTAGATATATACTGATGATGGTTATACCCTAATTGTCATAACTAAGATGGTTATACCCTAATGCTGACCATACACTAATGATGGTTATACCCTATGCTCAGGGGAGGACTGGCCCAGTAGGCTGAGGGGAAAACGCCCCCCAGGCTGGTCTAAATAGAAAATTTTGGGCTGCCACAGAAGCTATTAGTAAGTTACTCCTTTCCAGACTGTCAAAGGCCCTCCGTATCCTTAGCCAATGTTGTAAGCCCTCCAGTTCATTAGCCAGTGTTGTAAGCCCTCCAGTTCATTAGCCAGTGTTAGTCAGCCCTCCAGTTCATTAACCAGTGTCAGTCAGCTCTCCAGTTCATTAGCTAATTTTCGTCAGCCCTCCAGTTCATTAGCCACTGTTACATCAGCCTTCCGGATCATTAGTCAGCCCTCCAGATCCTTTGCCAGTGTTAGTCAGCCCTCCAGTTAGCCTGTTAGTTATCTTAACCACATCATACACTTAAAAATGTTGCAGGCAACCTTGGGCGTAACCTAAATAAAGTGTGTGTGACCTTAGCAAAGTGGGTGTGGTCAAATATTTTGCATTCTACAGTGAAATGGCCACTTCGTTGTATTTGCCCCCCAGGCCAAAAGGTCCCAGTCCTCCCTTGCCTATGCTGGCCATAGAGTAATGATGGTTATACCCTAATTAAACTTTGTCCTGTCCCATCTTTCTCTTTTTCTGTTGATAATACCACCATTTGCCCTATCCCATTGGCACACTTGCTAGGGGTAGTTATAGACTCGTCTCACTTTCTAACCATGTTAACTATGTTGCTAAAACCTATATAGTGAAAAATCTGCAGGTTCCTTTCTTTCCCGAGTACTGCTATGTTTATGCATGCTCTCATACTTAAAAAACCCAATGCTGGATATACCCTAAAGCTGGCCATACCCTAATGCTGGCCATAACCTAATGCAGGCCATACACCAATGCTGGCCATACACCAATGCAGGCCATACACCAATGCAGGTCATACACCAATGCTGGCCATACACCAATGCTGCAAACATAGGTAGGACGGCACTTGCTTTTTTAAAAAAACTTTCACTTTATTTTCATCATCTTTAAAACGGAGGCTCTTATCGGCCCAAAACGCTCATCATGGCAAATTGTATACAAGGTTGGTCTGTCCTGCTGTATCCTGTTGTTTCATCCCTGAACCTGAACAACTGATTGTCAGGGCTGTGTGCAGCTTTTAATGGAATCTGTCTGTCATCACTAAGAAATCTGTACGGTGTACCAGCTATAAATTAGCTAGCCTACTGGGGTTCAGTGTTTAAATGAAATCACTCTCCAAATGAACTCTGTAGGTTGCACTTGTACTGCTGCTCAATAATAAGGCCAGGTGCTGACAAAACTCAGTTCTGCCCTCTATAATATTGATGTGGAATTGCATGAAGAGTGAATGGAGGGATCATAAAAAGTGTAGATTTTTTATTTCACCTTTCCTCTTTAACAACCAAATGCAAAAGGCTGGCTTGGTATTTTATATTGTAGAGTTCAGCCCTAGCTATGCATTCAGCAAATGTGGATGTCCCGCCCAACGCTGACACTGGTCCCACCTCCCTGTACCTAGCATGCTGCCTAGGTGAGCATGTTAATGGCATCAGGAGTGGATTGTGGGGATCACCTGCTCCTGGGTTTGTTCCTTCTGATATAAAAACTGTGTACACATGGGACGATATTTTAACCAAATTCACTATTGCAACCAGGGCTGGATTTATAATCCCCCCCCAAGCTAGGCCAGCTTGACTCCTATAGAGTTTCACACATGGTTCTGTGCAGGTAACATTTTCTTAGCCTTTACCTGGTGTTTTTTTGAGGAGGTGACTTGTCAAACCTCTACACACCGCGTTTCTGCTGCTAAACATCTGGATCCCCCCAGGAAACACTACAATACCATTCATATGAAGACACACAGCAAGGCAAATCAGTCCAACTTCACTAATTATTATTTATTTATTTAAGATGGAGTTTGCACCAGTTCTTACTATGGTACTTCTGCCCTTCCCTGTGTATCTGTATGTGACCCACCTACTTATAAGGCAGGGGCCTCTTTCCTCATGGTCTGGTAACCCTAGACTGTGGGGGGTATCTTTGGGTTTGTTGGGCTGCCCCTGGTCACTGCCCCTTTACTTTCTCAGTACAGTCTGATGGTGTTAAGGGGAATCACACCTCCAATGTAATGGGTCGATAGCAATTCCTTCTTCATTGTGATTGGCTGTAAAACCTTTTGCGTAACCATAAAGCCATCTATTAGCTGGCATTAAAAAGCTTCTGTTATTGTGTTTTTTGAGATGCCCATGTAGTCGAGCCAATCTTTATTATGAATAGTAGTAGGAGCCAACAGTGCCAGGGGGAATCTGGATGACTCTCCCTGCCTATTCACTAGAACACAGATATATTCTAGTGAGAACTGCATCCCTAGAACAATGAATATATGTACTCTATACAAAATTGGGTTTTATACTTAGACAGAATTAAATAATCTATTATTGTATTAAATTAATCAACCAACCATGCCCCAGTGCAATAGTATAGTATAGTATATAGTATATTATAGTATAGTATTTGAGGTTGAATAAAGACATACATCCATCCACTCCAACCCATCTAGCAATATCCTCATTTCCTGCCTAACTGTTGATCCAGAGAAAGGCAAAAAAAACCACCAAATTTATGATGGAGGAAAAATTCCTTCCTCACTCCAAGTGGCAATCGGAAATTTCCCTGGATCAACTCGACTTTATGTATCAATACCAGTAACTTGCAACATTCCTTGTTTGCAGAAACTCATCCAGCTTTTTATTAAACTGACCAATGAACCTGCCATAACAACGTCCACTGGAAGACAGTTCCATAGCTTTACCGTTCTCACAGTGAAAAACCCTTTCCGAGCTTGAAGCCTAAACCTTTTTCCTTCAAGTCTTAAGGGATGTCCTCGTGTCCTCTGACATGTTCTATTGGTGAACAATGCCCCAGATAGTTTATTGTATGGCCCATTAATGTATTTACACACAGTAATCATATCCCCACCCAATCACCTTTTCTCCAGCGTACATAATTGTAACTTTTCCATTCTCTCTTCATATTCAAGCTCCCCCAATCCCCTTATTAATTTAGTTGCCCTTCTCTGAACCCTTTCATTAATTTAGTTGCCCTTTCCAATAAATGAGCCCCCACCGTAAAGTGCTGTATCAGTGAGATATAAGGCAGGTTCATTCACTGCTTTCCTTCTCACTACATTAGGAGGTGACAGTGTAGCCAGTTTGTAGAGCCAGTTTGTAGATTAGTTACTATCAGTGAGATACAAGGCAGTTCCATTCACTGCTTTCCTTCTCCCTACATTAGGAGGTGACAGTATAACCAGTTGGAAGATTAGTTGCTATCAGTGAGATACAAGGTACGTCCAATCATTGCTTTCCTTCTCCCTACATTAGGAGGTGACAGAGTAACCAGTTGGTAGATTAGTTACTATCAGTGAGATACAAGGCAGGT
>CM033471.1:35140068-35223234 GCA_019447015.1 Hymenochirus boettgeri
TGAGATATTACCTCCCAATGTTCTTATCTCAACTAGTGTGCGATATTTACCTTGTTCCCATAGGGTAATGAGATATTACCTCCCAATGTTCTTATCTCAACTAGTGTGCGATATTGACCTTGTTCCCATAGGGTAATGAGATATTACCTCCCAATGTTCTTATCTCAACTAGTTTGGGGAACGCTTGTGAGTGAGCTTCTAAAAGAACTTGTACACTCTTCTATGAGGAGGAATATCTGTTACGGGGAGGAGTATCTCCTTACCAGTGGATTAGGGTGCAAGGTAAGTATTGCAGTGGGAGGGGTTGAAAGGGGTAATTTAACTTTGTACAAATTAGTTTGGGGATTTAAAACGTACCCTTTAAAGCTGATGTTTGCTTGTAGTTTCCAGTGCATGTAATGGTCCTCCACAGTCTGAGCTGTATGCTCACCTTGCCGGCCTTACCCATAAAGAATGGGGAAGGTCGACCATGTGAGTGTATGTACCTGTCAACATATTTTGCAGATAGATACTTGTGGAATCTGTGCTGCAATACAGAACAGCAGTTGCATGTGTATGGCAAGCTTAACTCATCAATTTAACAGGCAGTGACAGCAGATGAGGTCTTTTTCTGCCCCTTTATGCTGGTCACACCCTGAACCAGAAAGTGCAATTATGGTTTCCCCTGGCACTTAAGTTGGGTACACACATTAGTGATATAGGGCCGATCCCGTCCAATAGGATTGTCCCTTATATCTCTATTGAGTGTATGGGCGAAACCACATTATCCGATGCCGACGAACATTCAGCATCAGCAACGGAAACGGTTGCTCTGCCTGGAAAAAGTCTAGGCCTCGGCTGTAAGTAGAATGGCAGTCACAAACGTTCCCCTACATAGACTGTGTGTATGCCCATTTGTCAAAGATGACAGACAGAATCTTGTAGATTGCTACTATGTGTACCCACCTTTACTTGAAATAATCAGTTTAGTGTCCCTTTGTTGAATCCAGTATATAAAGGGTTAATCATATTGTAAAGAGTTAAAGCTTGCTATGTATGCACAACTGTCTTACTCACAAAGTAGTAGAAGTTATTTTGGAAAATGAAGGTCATCAGTATTACAAGTTGTGACCATTCATGGAACTTTTAGTGTATGACCTAAGCCACCATAGAGGTCTATAACTTGTCAGGATTCATGCACATTTTGGTAGGAAGTTAGTAGGAAGGGGGTAGGAGGAGGAGGTAAGCAGACATACACATGCACTTTACACTACACAGACACATATACACCATAATAATTATGCTTAAAGTATATATTTATTATTTGTAGGCCCTCACTCTTATATACTTGACTCAGAGCCGGATTAGGACCAAATGGTACCACTAGCACATCCCCTCTGGCACAACCAGCACATCCCCTCTGGCACTACCAGCACATCCCCTCTGGCACCACCAGCACATCCTCTGGCACCACCAGCACATCCACTGGCACCATGAGCACATTCCCTCTGGCACCACCAGCACATCCACTGGCACCATGAGCACATTCCCTCTGGCACCACCAGCTCATCCTCTGGCACCACCAGCACATCCCCTCTGGTACCACCAGCACATCCTCTGGCACCACCAGCACATCCTCTGGCACTACCAGCACATCCTCTGGCACCACCAGCACATCCCCTCTGGCACCACCAGCACATCGCCTCTGGCACCACCAGTACACACCCTCTGGCACCACAAGCACTTCCCCTCTGGCACCACCAGCACCTCCCCTGCCACCACCTGCACATCCCCTCTGGCACCACCAGTACATCCCCCTTCCCCCTCCCCAAGTCCCCCTGGGCCATGGCACCCATCTGATTGCACTCTGGACTGCAGGGGATGTGCTGGTGGCCAGGGTGTGTGTGTGCTGTGGTTGCCAGAGGGGATAATTCCCACTGGCACCCCCAGCACTCCCCCCCCCTGGCAGCACATCCCCCTCCCGAGTCCCCTGGGTCATGGCACCCATCTGATTGCATTCTGGACAGCAGGGAATGTGCTGGTGGCTGGGGTGTGTCTGTGCTGGGGGTGCCAGAGGGGATAATTCCCACTGGCACCCCCAGCACATCCCCCCCTGGCAGCACCAGCACATCCCCCTTCCCCCTCCCCAAGTCCCCCTGGGCCATGGCACCCATCTGATTGCACTCTGCCCAGCAGGGGATGTGCTGGTGGCCGGGGTGTGTGTGTGCTGGGGGGTGCCAGAGGGGATAATTCCCTGAACCCCCCCCCAGGCATACAGCTGTAGATAATATTATATCCAATCTGATTGATTGCACTTGCACCCCCTATCCCTATATATTGATGGTACCGGTGTGAAGTGCAGCAGAGAGATCAGGGCATGGGTGGTTGGAACTTGGATTGGAAGTTTTGTAACTTACTTTGGAACTAACGCTGCATGCCTCTTCTCCTCCTCCGCACCCAGCCCAGCAGTCAGTGTCAGTGGGAAACTTTACAAGAGCACTCGCGCAGGCGCACAGCAGTGATGTGCTGTGCCTCGCGCAGATGGCCCGATGACGATCACCACCAATAATTGGTAAATTCTTTCTGTCAGACTCCGAGTCCTGATTGGATGTCAGGGCCAGGCCCCCAGTCCGGATTACAGCAGTGGGCGGCGCTACAGATACAGAGGTTACGGTAAAATCATCATTCTCATGCCCAATATTGCCCAAATTTTTAATTGATACTGGCACTTGCCTCGGGTGCCTTGTGGATAATCCAGCCCTGACTTAACTGTCTTTTTACTTTGCATAATTTGTAACTACTCCATATAATAAATCCTTATTTGATATATCGCTTGGTGAGTGGTATTATTAACCATTAGATAACTTACACACAACTAAAGAAGTAGATGGTGTATTATTATAATAAACATATTTTTACATTAGAGCTTCTCTGAATTTTTACACCCTTTAAAACCTACTTATAAATATTTTTGTTGTACTTGAACATAACAGCCACTGGACCTGATGCACAATGCTGTTATTCTGAAACTACACTATGTGTGATTGGTTACCTATTCAAATCATTAGACTTGGCAGCACAAGCCACATAGCGACTCACAGTGGCAGCTCCTGCTGTGTTGAGCGGTTAGTGGCCAGTGTGCTGCGATGCTGCATGTAATTAGGCAGCAATAAGAGGCGGAGCAACAGGGTTAAACTTGATGTCTTTATTTGGCCTTGACACCTACTGTACGTAACTGTGTGCAATGTACAAAGCGTTTAAAACATGGCAGCTAGTGAATAAAACAATAATTGTTTTCCACTAAACTTCCCCTTCAACAAATGGATTTTCTTCATTTTTGAAAAATTAATTGATTTCATACCCTATGCTACAATTTGCTGTGCTTAGTGTGCTGCCATTTTGGGTTCTGTAATGATCCTTCTTTTTCCCAGGATGCACCATTACCTTGAAATGTTCCTAAAGCTAAGTAAAAATAAGAATAGTTTTGCCATATTAGTCCAATATATGTATGTGCTCGGCCAGGGGTCGCTTGCCGATCCGCCTGGCTAAGTACACACGATACAAAAATTCGGTCTGACTGACCAACATTTTACTGTTTCGTTGACTCGGGCCGAATTATTGTATGGTGGCTTTTTACGTCCTCAATCGACCGCTAACCGTTCAGTCGTCAATAGGCCGAACGAACAATCAGACAGGATGGAAAATCACAACCGATCATGTGGTCCTCTATGGACCACACGATCAGTCGTGACTGTCGGATGTGGCTGCTTTTGCCGCTACCGACAGTCCTTCCTCCTGCCCAACCGGTCGAAAGCCTCAAACGGTCGGTCAGGAAGAAGGATTGTATAGTGTGTACCTAGCTGATTGGCTGTCAGATGGGTCAACCAAGCTCAGATCTCTACTGAGCAACTGAATCAACCCAGGAACTGAGACAGACAAATATCTTCTTTTTCACGATAGCATATATATTTGTATTGAACTTCCCCTTTAACCGACTCTAATATAAATATACTGTGTACCGTATATGCATTTATTTCAAGTTCCAGTATATCTTCATATAACCAATAACCATACAGTCTAAAATTCTTAAGAAATGGGAAATTGGATGAGATAAGCTGAGTAAGCAATGATTTTATAGAGTGTGAAGGCCAGAGACCTAAACACACAGAGCAACAGGTGTCGCATCCTGTCTGTGGAGATTCATTAGGGTCAGTTTGCTCTGGAAGAAAAAAAAGGAGTCTGCTGGACAATGGAGCCATAAAGATACAACTGATACACTTTATTTTTGTTGTCTTGTTCATTTTTATTGCCTGTCATATAAGTACTTAATAAAAAGCCTTTAACACACAGAGTTTGCTCTGGAAAACAACCTGCAGGATTCAATGAAGAGGAAGTGTTTCTGTGTGCAGTGACATTGTGTTGGTTACTCTTTGGTTTACAATTGGTCGGGAGATGAAAGTTTTTCCAGTCACTGTCTCTTTAAACAGATAAAATCAGTTGCATGTACAGGTTATGGAAGAAACAAAAATCATTCCTAGTGATTCCTAGTAATGCCATTGCTACGGGTCAAACCCGGTTTCTAAACGAATTCTTGATTCAAAACTTCCATTTTTTAAAATCCGCAGATCTAGCGTAACTTCTGAACTTCGCGGTGGAAAATCTGAAAATCACGGAACAAAACGAACCAATTCATCTCTACTGGACACAAAGGGCCCTATTTGTAAAGGCACGATATTATAGCAATACCGCGCCTTTAATGATCGTTTTTTAACAATTGTTAAACTGATTGTTAATTTCTGATTGATTTAGCGATCGTTAATTATTGTTCGTTAACGGAAATTAACAATAACGATGGTAAATTACAGATAATGATAAAGATAACATGTTCGTAGATTTATGATCCCCATAGAATATCATTGGTAGTTTACTAGAGCATGGTATTCTACGACCGAACGTTCTTTAATTAACGAATGAACATTTATGGCCGCGGTCGTACAAAATCGATAATGTGCGGTATCGCTAAATTGTGATACCGCACTTTGTAAATATGGCCAAAATAACAAAAAATCCAGGAAATGCTTCAGATTTCTTTTTCAGCAAGTCCCTTTGGACTGTGGGCGATAATATTCCAGAAGTGACTGTTTTATTGTAGTGTGAAAGGACGATACACAACACCTTCCCATTATGAGTGATGAGTCCCAGAACTGTATCTGGTTATAATTAGGAATGGGTTTCAGTTTCAAAATGTACCCAGAGCTTTTGAAAACTTTTTAATTTTGAGTTTTCACTGTATTTTCAAGATTTAAATGATCGAATTATCGAGATTTTATTTGAATTTTAATACATATCTAAAATACCATATGGACATTCGAAAACTGGAAAATCCCATTATAGATTTGTTTAAGGTTTCGGGTATTGATACATTTTCTCCAGACCATTTCCCAGGTCCCTATGACATTTGTACAAAGCTAATATTGATATTAGATTTAATATAACCATTTCAATTTCTAAACTTCCCATTGACTTCCTTTGTTTTTTTGTTTTTTTTAAATTTTCAAAACTTTTTCAAAAGTTTTCTCTCTAGTTTTAAGGGGTAACTGGGGGTTTTGAAAATTTGCAGATTCTTTCACCCGTTCGGAATTTTAAAGGGCAGAACTTTTCAGAGGTCTGTTTAAATGCAATGGTGAAAAATCTAAATCCGCCCCCTCCTATCCTTGCGCAACAAGGCCAATAGGAAGGCACGCTCATTGCAGAGCGTGTCTTACAATTGGCCTCGTCGCCGGCAGGGAGGAAGGCGCAGAGCCTACCAGAGCAGTGTTTCAGTAAGGCTGTGCTTCAAGTTACGCGAACCCAGGGGTGAGGACCTAGTGGTTCAGGTCCTCACCCTGGGTAAAAGGTACTGACCAAAGAAGAGGAGCGGAGGGAAGGTGAGTATAATTGTCCTTTAAAGGTTCCTGACACGTGACTCTAGTTGGCATCCACTGACTTCAATGGCAAAGTAAGACTCCATACTCATTCAGATGCAGATGTAACCACAGCTCCCTAACAATCTACCTTCACCCCATGGGCCTTAATTGATCTATTACCATTACAAGTCTGATGGCAAGCAATATTCACCATGTATTTCGCTATCTAATAAACACCAGTGGCATTGGCCTATTGTATCCATAGAATTTCACTTTCCTAAATTCCTTTAAGTGTTAACATAAAAACCAATTCAGTTATTTTCCTGACTCAGAAGAAAGGACAAGTCAGGTGTTCCCAAACCAAGAAATCTGATGATTCATCCTTTCCCAGCAATTCTGACCCCTTATGGATGGATCACTTTACAAACGTTCATGGGACATTAGGGGCCCTTCATCCTCTAATGCTAAAACATCTGTCAAAAACCAAACATGTTCTTTATTTATTTTGCCATATGCAATTCTTGGCATTCTTCTCTATTTGCAAATCACATGCCACACGTGCCGCAATTCTTCAATTTGTCTTTCCCCCTCTGCGTTCCACTTTCTGAATAATCTCCTTTTGTAGGGTGACTGGAAATTCATTTATGCAGTGCCGAATTCCTGTAGGGTCTGTGCCAAGAATGCTGTGCAGCTTTACCAGTGCAGGCATTACAGCGCCATCTAGTGGCAACACTAATCCATGACCTAATTGTCTTTTAGGATGCAGGAAAAAAGGCCAAGTTAAAAGCCAAATTATTCACTGGTCTGCATTCATTTCTGGTTTATATAAGTTAATGGTCACTTGAAGTTCTATTTAAGGTCTGATTTATAAAGGGAAGAATAAATGTATACATAAATTGGATGTTACCAACATTAATTGATGCAGTGGCACAGCATTTATCAAATGGGGTACTAAGAATAAATTAGCACATAGCACACTTATCAATGACATTACTAGAAAGAATAAGGTCCCCCATCCTGTGTCCCTTTTTAAAGTCACATTAACTTTTGTTGAATAGGTTAGTGTAACTTTAAGAAGGGATTTTTGCATTGAGTCCCTTGGTAAATGACTGATATTGTTTAATAATAGAGTGGGTGAGATGTGTCAGCACTTGATGGAGCAGAAGTTCCACCTACTGGAGAAAAACAAGCACTGCAGCTTCAGGGAAACAGACTACTAAACTTCAGGGTTATTCAATAAAAGTTCTTCGTTAAAAATGGTGCTAATTTTGCCCCAACCAATCAAATGTTAGCTTTCAAATGTTAAAGATGATCTGATTGGTTGGGGCAAAATTAGCACCACTTTAAATGATAAGAACTTTTATTGAATCTCCCCAAGTCTCATTAAGCTAAAGGTATAAAATTCCTCCCAGATTACAGGCTCATTTACCCAGACTCGCTGGGCAAATAAATGGAGTTAAAGTCGCGCTAACAGGTTCGCTACCGGTTAGCGTGACTTAAACTTCATATTAGTTTCGGATGCGCGGATTATGCAAAAATCAGCCAACGCTCGCGACTCAATATCGCGTTTGTGCTAGATTTAGCGCAGGATTTTAACGCCAGCAAATAGCTGGCGTTAAAATCCCGCAGTGGATAAATCCCTTTCCTGGGATTTACTCACATTCGCAATCCGCGATATTGAATCGCGGAAGGAGCATTTACCCAGAGTGATAGCGGCTCTGGGTAAATGAGCCTGTTAGTCTTTTCTACACGGTTGGTGATAGTCACTTATAAAGATTCCAGCTCTATTAACCTGGCAATAACCATTGTTCTGTACAATTGCCTTCTATTACAGCCTTCGGTAGGTTGAGATCTGCAGTTTTCCAGCAGATGAACTTTTACAGCGTGTCTATTTATTATTATTATTATTAACAGAATATCCTACAGCGAGTTTATATAAACTTGACATTTCTGGGCCATATTCACAGAAAACCTTTAATGGCTGAAATGATTCCTGTAGAAAACAACACAGGGATATTATGGTCTGTTTATTTAATCTGGTTTCCTAAGTTTCCCTTTATTTCTTTCATATCCCAAGCATCTGTTTCACCATCTGTAAAAAGGACAGAGGGATTATGGTCAATCCATCCAAGACACCATGTGATGTGTGCTGGACGGGGGTGACGGGGGTAGGCAGTTATATCACTATTGCTCTGTATAGTTTATTACCTAGTAAACAAACAGCAATAGATTGAACAAAAGCCTATGCACTTAACGATTTCATTTTCTTCATATTTCTTCTTCTTATACTATACAATAAAGAGATTACCTCCCTGTGCCAATATATAACAGCCTACAACTTGAAAACAGTAGAAATGAACGGTCATCTAATAAAATCAATAAATAAACTTGCACCCCCCTCAAGATGTTAGAACCAGGACCTAAATAAGTAACAGATGTTAAATGTGTACTCCTAATATAAAGCTATATCAGTCATAAGCCAGTCAAGTTCATGTGAAATCAGAAATCACTGTCCAGCTAGCAAAACTAGGATAGGGCCCATATCTGTTGTATTCAGTTAGATCAACTGGACTTAGTTTAGTAAAGACGTTGGTCATCCAACTGGATCTCTCAGTTCAGAATTAATTGTACAAGAATCTGTTGGCAATATAAGTACCTGGAAAGTCCCAATTAGCATATCACAGCTAAGTGTTAGGGACCTTCTGAATGCAAGGAGTGGATGCATTGAGGATAAGGGGTGTTATCGAAACTGCCCAGGGTAAGGTGTCAAAACAGCATTGTACATGGCAGACAGTTGGTGTCGAAACCCCCCCCCCCCCCCAACTCTATTCAGGCTTGGTTTCTTTAGAACTTCTTTTAGTCCGTTTTCCTTAAGATGCAGGTACACGGCTGAGTCGAGGAATTGGCTCCTCTGTGCTGGGCCAAAGGTTGGTGCAGTTGCTGTTTGGTCTCCCCCACATACAAATCAGAGCATTCTTCACTGCACTGCACTGCGTATATGATGTCGCTCTTCTTGTGTTTCCGTATTGGGTCTTTAAAATGTACCAATTGCTTTAAAGCAGACAGGGATACAGTGTTTTTTTTAATTCTTCTTAATTTCTTGGAGACCCCTGCTACATATGGGATGACCATGTTCTTTCTCCTTTCTTGCTTTCCCCTTCACTGTTGGTATTCGTGTTGTTTTCTTTCCTTCTACTTCTTTTGACAAAGGCCCAGTCTGGATATCCACAAGTTTTAAGGGCTCCTCTGAGATGTTTCTCTCATTTCTTTAGCCTTCGCCTCTGTGCTAGTGGGGATGTTCTCAGCTCTGTGTTGCAGGGTTCTGATGACCCCCAGCTTGTGATCTAAAGGGTGGTGGGAGTCAAGCATCAAATACTGATCTGTGTGTGTTGGTTTTCTGTAAACCTCTGCTTCCAGTTTACCATTTTCCTTAACTTCTACCAAGCAGTCCAAGAAAGCAAGTTTGTTGCTTTGTATCTTCCCTTGTAAATTTGATGTTCTGGTCTACAGAATTGATGTGTTCTGTGGAGGCTTGTACTTCCTTCTGGTGGATTTTAACCCAGGTGTCTTCCACATATCTGAACCAGTGGCTGGGTGCTATGCCATTAATAGTTTGGCCACAATGGGTGAAACTGGAGATCCAATAGCACATCCATGTTTTTGTCTTATATAACTTATCCCTGTATTTGAAATAGGTGGTATTCGGGCATAAGTCCAATAGGGAACACCTGTTCTGAGTTAAGATCTGTTCTGCTGGTAAGGGTGCTGTCTTGGTCTATAGGACACCATCGTTTCTTCTGCACCGAGTACTACATATTAAATCCTGTTAATAAAATCCTGGGAGTTCTGGGTGTGATGCTTAGAACTTCCAAAGAATGGCCCTATGATGTTGGCTAGGTATTTTGCCACAGCAGGTAAAAAGATAATCCAGGTAGGCAACTCATGAGCTTCTGAGGTAAGTAAAAACTTCAAATTTAATTCAAACATGTTAAAAACAGCAGCAGCAATACACCAACGTGCACGGAGGATAGAACTCCGTCCTACGCGTCTTGTGGCAAGAATGCCACTTCGTCAGGGGTATTTTGCCACCAGCAATGCTGGTTGATGCTGCTGACTATAGGTCTTTGTGGGGCACTTTCTTGTGCATCTTAGGGAGTCCATATATACATGGATTTGCCTTACCAGGGTAGAGGCGATGATACATTGCTCGATCAATGGCTTTATCCTTTAAAGCTGTTGTAGTAAGTCTATGACCTTTTTCTTGTAGCGACTAGTGGAATCCCTTGTTAAAGCCTCATATGTGTTGTTATCGGACAGGAGTGTGGTCACCTTAGCATGGTAGTCTGAGGTGTTACGTACCAATGTGCATCTTCCCTTGTTTGCTGGCAGAATGGTGATACTGGAATCTTATTTGAGGCATGTTAAGGCTCTTCTTTCTTGTGTGGTCAGGTTAGATGAGGGAGGTTTAGCACTGGCTAAGGCTGCAGATACCTTAAGGTGAGGTTGTTCTGCCTGACTCTGTTGTATCTTATAACTGTGGATTGAGGTTTCTGTGGCTGCTATAATATTCACCACAGGGATGGCTTTAAGAGTGATGGCAAAGTTCAAGCCCTTAGCCAGGACTTCCATTTCAGGCTGGGTCAAGGTCCTGTTAGGCAAATTTCCTAACCCATTCCTCTTCCTTTGATAAAGTGACAATTCCCTCCTTTTGTCTACAAGGTAGTTCTTGTCTCCAACTGTCTGCCATGTACAATGCAGTTTCGATAACACCCCTTAGCCCCAATGAATCAACACCTTGCATTCAGAAGGTCCCTGACTTTCCAGGATACTTATATTGCCAACAGATTCTTGTACAAGTCATTCTGAATTGAGAAAAAAAGTAGAGTGACAAGCGACATGTGTTCAAGAACTAAAATTTAAGTCCAGTTGATCTAATTGAATACAACAGATATGCCATGACCTGGATGAATAAGAACCTTCACAAGCTTATGATAGGACCCCTCTCCCTGCTTCATCTACAGTGGCTTTCTGAGGGCTGTATATGTAATAGG
Source organism: Hymenochirus boettgeri (assembly GCA_019447015.1). Lineage (NCBI taxonomy): Eukaryota > Metazoa > Chordata > Amphibia > Anura > Pipidae > Hymenochirus > Hymenochirus boettgeri. Next base: position 35,151,005 of record CM033471.1, read on the forward strand.
GAAAGTAAGAAGATAGGTCCCACTGACTCCAGGGCCTCCCTGAAGTTGCAGGGGCTACTCTATTGGTAGGTACACCCCTGTTCTGGAGTTATCCTGCACAGAGGCATCGATAAGTGAGAAGGTGGGGGGTGCCCAACCTACCCAAGGGGGGAACTAGAACTTTTGTAAGGGGACCAGGCTGTTCCTCAATTCTATCTGCCCCAAATCTGTCGACTCCCAACACCAAAGCACCTCCAACCCCACCTACTTCCACTGAATCACATGATCCATGCAGCCTGTGTGTTGAGCAACCCCCGATACAGATACGGCGAGTCCTTTAAGGTATTGGAGGCACATATTTCATTAAAAAATACAACATAATAAAGGGGTGATATGAACATTTGCCAGTACTATTAGGCTGAGACAGATCATTTTGGACATTTTTCTGGTGGGAAAAATGAGGCGCTGCTATTTAACTATAGCTGATTGCACAAGCCAATTAAACCATGCAATTGGATCAAAATTGCCGCCACATCTAATGCCCCAAAAAAAAAAGCTTTTTGAAGATATTTTGCTGATTCAACTGAAATTTTGGTTGCAAACTTTCGATCTGGCCCAAATATTTGGCCACTAAAACTAATCACATGGTCAAAAATAGCCCCAATACTATCCGTGAGATACAAGGCAGGTCCAATCACTGCTTTCCTTCTCCCTACATTAGGAGGTGACAGTGTAACCAGTTGGTAGATTAGTTACTATCAGTGAGATACAAGGCAGGTCCAATCACTGCTTTCCTTCTCCCTACATTTATAGGTGACAGTGTAACCAGTTGGTAGATTAATTACTATCAGTGAGATACAAGGCAGGTCCAATCACTGCTTTCCTTCTCCCTACATTTGGAGGTGAAGGTGTAACCAGTTGGTAGATTAATTACTATCAGTGAGATACAAGGCAGGTCCAATCACTGCTTTTCTTCTCCCTACATTTGGAGGTGACAGTGTAACCAGTTGGTAGATTAGTTACTATCCGTGAGATACAAGGCAGGTCCAATCACTGCTTTCCTTCTCCCTACATTAGGAGGTGACAGTGTAACCAGTTGGTAGATTAGTTACTATCTGTGAGATACAAGGCAGGTCCAATCACTGCTTTCCTTCTCCCTATATTAGGAGGTGACAGTGTAACCAGTTGGTAGATTAGTTACTATCAGTGAGATACAAGGCAGGTCCATCACCCTACATTAGGAGGTGACAGTGTAACCAGTTGGTAGATAAGTAACTATCAGTGAGGTACAAGGCAGGTCCATTCAGAGCAAGGCCTTACTAGGCAGTGCACAAGAATCATGTGACGCAACTGAAATTTCAGCCGATTAGGCTGAAATATTGACAACATTTTTAGTTACAATAAGGTGGAAATTTCCACTTGATCACATGGTTTTTTATAGACCGAACAATTGGTCGCATTTTAATATCAGCACTGCTCCTTTAATTTATTGCTGTCGATAGACTAAAAGGAATATTGGACCATGTGTACACAGAACATGCTTAGGTATCTTAAAAATGGAACGTAACACAATAGTGGAAAGCTGCACGTGAACATCTCTATACTCAATGCCTGTACACAGGTCAGTGTTGAATCATAGTAGATGGTGTATATTTAAATACGTAGATTGTTTAGTTGGACTGAAATATTAGCTCTGTCACTTCCTAATTCATTCGGATTTGTTGCTATTCGCAGGAATGATGGGAGTTGAAATTTTCCAACATCTGGAGGTCTGCAAGTTGGACCTCCCAATATATTCTATGGATTATTAACACCAGTGAAGGATTTGGGTACATAAGCATCCAGACCAATGTGTGTGTTTATATTGTTTTATTCAGGTAGTAATATTGGTCATACACTGGTCTGCTATTTATTTAATTTATCATCGGATATTGAATCAATGTAAATGTTGGCCTGATGTTTTCGAGTTGTTCCCCAGCCTGGACCATTCATTTGCAAACAACATTGTCAGAATGAGGAGTAAAAGGTAAGTAGGGAGCCTATAGCGGCCACAGACCCCCAATCTTCTTATACAAAGTATAGGGAGGTCATATCTGTAATGTGTGTAGCTGTTTAAAAGGTGAAGATAGAAACCAATGGAATGTCTCCATCATATAGCTATAAACTAGAGATGGCGAACGTATGAAAGTTCATCCGTTTTCAAACTTTCAAACTGTATGGAAAGTTCGAAAACGGACCCATTAAAGTCAATGGGAGACAAATAGTTTGAAAAGTTCTAATGAAATACAAATAAAATATCAATGGTAACTTAATGTAAATGGGTGTGGGACCTGGGAAATGGACTGGGGAACATGTTCGAATATCCAGGACATTCGAAAACTCGATTTTACTCTCACGTGCGCTACTTTCCAGCTCTCGTGTTAGAACATTCGATAATTATCACATGAACGACACACGGATTTGAGAATTCGATATTTACTCGCGTATTGGTATAATAGACATTTTACTCGCACATTCGATATTTACTCGCGTATTGGTATAATAGACATTTTACTCGCACATTCGATATTTACTCGCGTATTGGTATAATAGACATTTTACTCGCACATTCGATATTTACTCGCGTATTGGTATAATAGACATTTTACTCGCACATTCGATATTTACTCCCGTATAAGTATAATAGACATTTTACTCGCACATTCGATATTTACTCGTGTATTGGTGTAATGGACATTTTACTTGTGGATTCGAGAATTCGGTGTTTACTGGCGTATAGGTATAATAGACATTTAACTCGCAGATTCGATATTTACTCGTGTATTGGTATAATAGACGTTTTACTTGCGGATTCGAATATTCAATATTTTTCTTGTGTATAGGTATAATGGACATTTTACTCGCGGATTTGAGAATTCGGTATTTACTTGCGTATTGGTATAATAGACATTTTGCTTGCAGATTCGATATTTACTCGCGTATTGGTATAATAGACTCGCGTATTTGCATTCCTCGAACGTTCGAACATTCGATAATTATCGAAAGTCCGGAAAATATCAAAAAATCCGGGTCCGGGATAGTTTGAGAAGCCCGAGTTCGTTCAAACTCAAATAGTTTGGCTCGAGCTCGGGTTGGAGTTCTAGTCCATCTCTACTATAAAACTGTACTGTACTATGTGTAAAACTGTTCAACTATGGACTGTATTCATCTCACCTGGCTGGTATTAACTACAAGTCAATGTACTACCCCTTCTGATGATCTTCCTGTCCCAGTACATGACAGTAAATGGCTGTTTCGCCTTGATAATTCGTTAAGCGTTGGGTTGGGCGTCGATGATCTGACCTGGCAGGCGTCAGGTGAAAATATGTTCATCTGTTCCTACTTTAAAGGGGCCCATACATACAGCTTACCTGCAAGACCGATCATGCCAGATACAATCAATTTCACCGGAACCACCTTGCCGGATCTTATTTGCGGCTGACATACGATTGTGAGGTCCCACCTGTACACATTCATTTTGCGACCATAAGTCTGTCACAAAGAAGACTCAGCAAAGAGGTTCTGGCAAAACTGGTAAGATCGGTCTGGCAGGTAGACTATATGTATATGTATGGGCGATTTTTCAAACTAAACGATATATATCTGTAAAAATCGTTTTTTTGAGGGGCTCGTCGTGACTGATTCTCTGGATTGGATGTGCCGGTGTATCAGGACCGATCAAGCTTTCTTTCATGGACTGCATGATCACCCACAGCTACTTTTGGCATGATAAGATCGAAAAACATCTCATTTTTGGGCCAATCAATGGAAATGTCTAATCGCATGTCGGATCAATAATAATTGTATGGTTTTTTCGGACACGGCCGACCATTTGTTCGTCCAAATTGGACAAACGCATGACCAGACAGGTCAGAAAACCTCGGACGACAGTCCTTCCTCCTAGCTGACCGGTCGGAAGAGCCGAACGGTTGGTCAGTAGGAAAAGTTGCATGGTGTTTACCATGCTTAAGTTTGCAGAAATTAAAATGGGCTTTAAATAAGTTGTTCAAATCAGTCCAATGGTGTGTATTGCCGAACGTTCCCTCCAGGTCCGCTGTCATTCGATCTTCAGAAATATGAAATCAGCATGTGCGAGGTTGCGATTTACTTGTAAAATAGGACAATGAATTTTAAATAATATTTCCTAGAAAACCTCTGTCTCCCTCTTCTCATTCAATAGATGAAACCTGGTCATACAGAAAACAATAAGGTAGCTTTGGTGTGCACGAGAATTGCTAAAGGGGTGGGCTGGGTAAAGGATGTAGCAGGTGGATCTTTTTGAAGTGGGCAATTTACATTAATGACCCTGGTCAACCTTCAAGTGACCTTCAATAAATATTTTAGTCGGGTTAACTTGTAAAGGAGAATTTGAAAGGGAAACGATGGTGACAAGGAAATCTGGTCTCTGGCTTAAAGAAAATCAAACAAAAAACTTCCTTTTGGAAACAATTAGGTGCAAATGTCAAAATAAAAAAGTATTTAAATCGATTTAAATTAGATATACCAAATAAATGAATTTCTTAAAGGACAACTATATTGATTATTTTTTTTTTTTTTAAATTGACACATAAATTATATTATAAAAATAAAACGGAACTCGGCAGATTCAGTCATATCTGATTTTTATATAGCTTTATTCTTACCTTCTCTTGTGCTGTACTTACCAAGATATCAACTATTAAAGGGCAAGTTTGACCTTCAAACTGAAATTTGTACAAAGCTAAAATATCCCCAGTGCGCAATATTTACCTTGTTCGTATAGGGTAATGAGATATTACCTCCCAATGTTCCTATCTCAACTGGTGTGCGATATTGACCTTGTTCCCATAGGGTAATGAGATGTTACCTCCCAATGTTCTTATCTCAACTAGTGTGCGATATTGACCTTGGTACCCATAGGGTAATGAGATATTCACTTCCCAATGTTTCTTATCTCAACTAGTGTGCGATATTGACCTTGTTCCCATAGGGTAATGAGATTTACCTCCCAATGTTCTTATCTCACTAGTGTGCGATATTACCTTGTTCCCATAGGGTAATGAGATATTACCTCCCAATGTCTTATCTCAACTAGTGTGCGATATTACCTTGTTCCCATAGGGTAATGAGATATTACCATCCCAATGTTCTTATCTAACTAGTGTGCGATATTTACCTTGTTCCCATAGGGATGAGGATGTTACCTCCAATGTTCTTATCTCAACTAGTGGTGCGATATTTACCTTGTTCCCATAGGGTATGAGATTTACCTCCCAATGTTCTTATCTCAACTAGTGTGCGATATTTACCTTGTTCCCATAGGTTGAGATATTACCTCCCAATGTTCTATCTCAATTAGTGTGCGATATTACCTTGTTCCCATAGGGTAATAGAATTTACCTCCCAATGTTCTTCATCTCAACTAGTGTGGCTTTACCTTGTTCCCATAGGGTAATGAGATATTACCTCCCATGTTCTTATCTCAACTAGTGTGCGATATTTACCTTGTTCCATAGGGTAATGAGATATTACCTCCCAATGTTCCTATCTCAATTAGTGTGCGATATTTACCTTGTTCCCATAGGGTAATGAGATGTTACCTCATAATCTTCTTATCTCAACTAGTGTGCGATATTGACCTTGTTCCCATAGGGTAATGAGATATTACCTCCCAATGTTCTTATCTCAACTAGTGTGCGATATTTACCTTGTTCCCATAGGGTAATGAGATATTACCTACCTCCAATTTCTTATCTCAACTAGTGTGCGATATTTCCCTTGTTCCCATAGGGTAATGAGATATTACCTCCCAATGTTCTTATCTCAACTAGTGTGCGATATTACCTTGTTCCCATAGGTAATGAGATATTACCTCCCAATGTTCTTATCTCAACTAGTGTGCGTATTGACTTGTTCCCATAGGGTAATGAGATATTACCTCCCAATGTTCTTATCTCAACTAGTGTGCGGATATTACCTTGTTCCATAGGGTAATGAGATGTTACCTCCAATGTTCTTATCTCAACTAGTGTGCGATATTAACCTTGTTCCATAGGTAATGAGATAATTACCTCACATGTTTCTTATCTCAACTATGTGCGATATTACCTTGTTCCCATAGGGAATGAGATGTTACCTCCCAATGTTCTTATCTCAACTAGTGTGCGATATTACCTTGTTCCCATAGGGTAATGAATTTACCTCCAAGTTCTTATCTCAACTAGTGTGCGATATTACCTTGTTCCCATAGGTAATGAGATGTTACCTCCAATGTTCTTACTCAACTAGTGTGCGAATTTACCTTGTTCCATAGGGTAATGAGATTTACCTCCATGTTCTTATCTCAACTAGTGTGCGATATTGACCTTGTTCCCATAGGGTAATGAGATATTACCTCCCAATGTTCTTATTCTCAACAGAGTGTGTGCGATATTTACCTTGTTCCCATAGGGTAATGAGATATTACCTCCCAATGTTCTATCTCAACTAGTGTGCGATATTGACCTTGTTCCCATAGGGTAATGAGATATTACCTCCCAATGTTCTTATCTCAACTAGTGTGCGATATTGACTGTCGGTCCCATAGGGTAATGAGATATTACCACTCCCAATGTTCTTATCTCAACTAGTGTGCGATATTACCTTGTTCCCATAGGGTATGAGATTTACCCTCCCAATGTTCTTATCTCAACTAGTGTGCGATATTTACCTTGTTCCCATAGGGTAATGAGATGTTACCTCCCAATGTTCTTATCTCAACTAGTGTGCGATATTTACCTTGTTCCCATAGGGTAATGAGATATTACCTCCCAATGTTCTATCTCAATCTAGTGTGCGATATTTACCTTGTTCCCATAGGGTAATAGAATTTACCTCCCAATTTCTTATCTCAACTAGTGTGGTTTGACCTTGTTCCCATAGGGTATGAGATATTACCTCCAATGTTCTTATCTCAACTAGTGTGCGATATTTGACCTTGTTCCATAGGGTAATAGATATTACCTCCCAATGTTCTTATCTCAACTAGTGTGCGATATTACCTTGTTCCCATAGGGTAATGAGATGTTATACCTACCTCAATGTTCTTATCTCAACTAGTGTGCGATATTACCTTGTTCCCATAGGGTAATGAGATTTACCTCCCAATGTTCTATCTCAACTAGTGTGCGATATTACTTCTGTTCCCATAGGGTAATGAGATATTACCTCCCAATTTCTTATCTCAACTAGTGTTGCGATATTACCCTTGTTCCCATAGGGTAATGAGATATTACCTCCCAATGTTTCTTATCTCAACTAGTGTGCGATATTACCTTGTTCCCATAGGGTAATGAGATATTACCTCCCATGTTCTTATCTCAACTAGTGTGCGTATTACCTTGTTCCCATAGGGTAATGAGATATTACCTACCAATGTTCTTATCTCAACTAGTGTGCGATATTTACCTTGTTCCCATAGGGTAATGAGATGTTACCTACCAATGTTCTTATCTCAACTAGTGTGCGATATTGACCTTGTTCCCTAGGTAATGAGATAATTACCTCACATGTTTCTATCTCAACTAGTGTGCGATATTTACCTTGTTCCCATAGGGAATGAGATTTACCTCCCAATGTTCTTTCTCAACTAGTGTGCGATATTACCTTGTTCCCATAGGTAATGAATTTACCTCCAAGTTCTTATCTCAACTAGTGTGCGATATTACCTTGTTCCCATAGGGTAATGAGATTTACCTCCAATGTTCTTACATCAACTAGTGTGCGATATTTACCTTGTTCCCATAGGGTAATGAGATGTTCCTCCTATGTTTTCTTATCTCAACTAGTGTGCGATATTTACCTTGTTCCCATAGGGTAATGAGATATTACCTCCCAATGTTCTTATCTCAACTAGTGTGCGATATTTACCTTGTTCCCATAGGGTAATGAGATATTACCTCCCAATGTTCTTATCTCAACTAGTGTGGGGAACGCTTGTGAGTGAGCTTCTAAAAGAACTTGTACACTCTTCTATGAGGAGGAATATCTGTTACGGGGAGGAGTATCTCCTTACCAGTGGATTAGGGTGCAAGGTAAGTATTGCAGTGGGAGGGGTTGAAAGGGGTAATTTAACTTTGTACAAATTAGTTTGGGGATTTAAAACGTACCCTTTAAAGCTGATGTTTGCTTGTAGTTTCCAGTGCATGTAATGGTCCTCCACAGTCTGAGCTGTATGCTCACCTTGCCGGCCTTACCCATAAAGAATGGGGAAGGTCGACCATGTGAGTGTATGTACCTGTCAACATATTTTGCAGATAGATACTTGTGGAATCTGTGCTGCAATACAGAACAGCAGTTGCATGTGTATGGCAAGCTTAACTCATCAATTTAACAGGCAGTGACAGCAGATGAGGTCTTTTTCTGCCCCTTTATGCTGGTCACACCCTGAACCAGAAAGTGCAATTATGGTTTCCCCTGGCACTTAAGTTGGGTACACACATTAGTGATATAGGGCCGATCCCGTCCAATAGGATTGTCCCTTATATCTCTATTGAGTGTATGGGCGAAACCACATTATCCGATGCCGACGAACATTCAGCATCAGCAACGGAAACGGTTGCTCTGCCTGGAAAAAGTCTAGGCCTCGGCTGTAAGTAGAATGGCAGTCACAAACGTTCCCCTACATAGACTGTGTGTATGCCCATTTGTCAAAGATGACAGACAGAATCTTGTAGATTGCTACTATGTGTACCCACCTTTACTTGAAATAATCAGTTTAGTGTCCCTTTGTTGAATCCAGTATATAAAGGGTTAATCATATTGTAAAGAGTTAAAGCTTGCTATGTATGCACAACTGTCTTACTCACAAAGTAGTAGAAGTTATTTTGGAAAATGAAGGTCATCAGTATTACAAGTTGTGACCATTCATGGAACTTTTAGTGTATGACCTAAGCCACCATAGAGGTCTATAACTTGTCAGGATTCATGCACATTTTGGTAGGAAGTTAGTAGGAAGGGGGTAGGAGGAGGAGGTAAGCAGACATACACATGCACTTTACACTACACAGACACATATACACCATAATAATTATGCTTAAAGTATATATTTATTATTTGTAGGCCCTCACTCTTATATACTTGACTCAGAGCCGGATTAGGACCAAATGGTACCACTAGCACATCCCCTCTGGCACAACCAGCACATCCCCTCTGGCACTACCAGCACATCCCCTCTGGCACCACCAGCACATCCTCTGGCACCACCAGCACATCCACTGGCACCATGAGCACATTCCCTCTGGCACCACCAGCACATCCACTGGCACCATGAGCACATTCCCTCTGGCACCACCAGCTCATCCTCTGGCACCACCAGCACATCCCCTCTGGTACCACCAGCACATCCTCTGGCACCACCAGCACATCCTCTGGCACTACCAGCACATCCTCTGGCACCACCAGCACATCCCCTCTGGCACCACCAGCACATCGCCTCTGGCACCACCAGTACACACCCTCTGGCACCACAAGCACTTCCCCTCTGGCACCACCAGCACCTCCCCTGCCACCACCTGCACATCCCCTCTGGCACCACCAGTACATCCCCCTTCCCCCTCCCCAAGTCCCCCTGGGCCATGGCACCCATCTGATTGCACTCTGGACTGCAGGGGATGTGCTGGTGGCCAGGGTGTGTGTGTGCTGTGGTTGCCAGAGGGGATAATTCCCACTGGCACCCCCAGCACTCCCCCCCCCTGGCAGCACATCCCCCTCCCGAGTCCCCTGGGTCATGGCACCCATCTGATTGCATTCTGGACAGCAGGGAATGTGCTGGTGGCTGGGGTGTGTCTGTGCTGGGGGTGCCAGAGGGGATAATTCCCACTGGCACCCCCAGCACATCCCCCCCTGGCAGCACCAGCACATCCCCCTTCCCCCTCCCCAAGTCCCCCTGGGCCATGGCACCCATCTGATTGCACTCTGCCCAGCAGGGGATGTGCTGGTGGCCGGGGTGTGTGTGTGCTGGGGGGTGCCAGAGGGGATAATTCCCTGAACCCCCCCCCAGGCATACAGCTGTAGATAATATTATATCCAATCTGATTGATTGCACTTGCACCCCCTATCCCTATATATTGATGGTACCGGTGTGAAGTGCAGCAGAGAGATCAGGGCATGGGTGGTTGGAACTTGGATTGGAAGTTTTGTAACTTACTTTGGAACTAACGCTGCATGCCTCTTCTCCTCCTCCGCACCCAGCCCAGCAGTCAGTGTCAGTGGGAAACTTTACAAGAGCACTCGCGCAGGCGCACAGCAGTGATGTGCTGTGCCTCGCGCAGATGGCCCGATGACGATCACCACCAATAATTGGTAAATTCTTTCTGTCAGACTCCGAGTCCTGATTGGATGTCAGGGCCAGGCCCCCAGTCCGGATTACAGCAGTGGGCGGCGCTACAGATACAGAGGTTACGGTAAAATCATCATTCTCATGCCCAATATTGCCCAAATTTTTAATTGATACTGGCACTTGCCTCGGGTGCCTTGTGGATAATCCAGCCCTGACTTAACTGTCTTTTTACTTTGCATAATTTGTAACTACTCCATATAATAAATCCTTATTTGATATATCGCTTGGTGAGTGGTATTATTAACCATTAGATAACTTACACACAACTAAAGAAGTAGATGGTGTATTATTATAATAAACATATTTTTACATTAGAGCTTCTCTGAATTTTTACACCCTTTAAAACCTACTTATAAATATTTTTGTTGTACTTGAACATAACAGCCACTGGACCTGATGCACAATGCTGTTATTCTGAAACTACACTATGTGTGATTGGTTACCTATTCAAATCATTAGACTTGGCAGCACAAGCCACATAGCGACTCACAGTGGCAGCTCCTGCTGTGTTGAGCGGTTAGTGGCCAGTGTGCTGCGATGCTGCATGTAATTAGGCAGCAATAAGAGGCGGAGCAACAGGGTTAAACTTGATGTCTTTATTTGGCCTTGACACCTACTGTACGTAACTGTGTGCAATGTACAAAGCGTTTAAAACATGGCAGCTAGTGAATAAAACAATAATTGTTTTCCACTAAACTTCCCCTTCAACAAATGGATTTTCTTCATTTTTGAAAAATTAATTGATTTCATACCCTATGCTACAATTTGCTGTGCTTAGTGTGCTGCCATTTTGGGTTCTGTAATGATCCTTCTTTTTCCCAGGATGCACCATTACCTTGAAATGTTCCTAAAGCTAAGTAAAAATAAGAATAGTTTTGCCATATTAGTCCAATATATGTATGTGCTCGGCCAGGGGTCGCTTGCCGATCCGCCTGGCTAAGTACACACGATACAAAAATTCGGTCTGACTGACCAACATTTTACTGTTTCGTTGACTCGGGCCGAATTATTGTATGGTGGCTTTTTACGTCCTCAATCGACCGCTAACCGTTCAGTCGTCAATAGGCCGAACGAACAATCAGACAGGATGGAAAATCACAACCGATCATGTGGTCCTCTATGGACCACACGATCAGTCGTGACTGTCGGATGTGGCTGCTTTTGCCGCTACCGACAGTCCTTCCTCCTGCCCAACCGGTCGAAAGCCTCAAACGGTCGGTCAGGAAGAAGGATTGTATAGTGTGTACCTAGCTGATTGGCTGTCAGATGGGTCAACCAAGCTCAGATCTCTACTGAGCAACTGAATCAACCCAGGAACTGAGACAGACAAATATCTTCTTTTTCACGATAGCATATATATTTGTATTGAACTTCCCCTTTAACCGACTCTAATATAAATATACTGTGTACCGTATATGCATTTATTTCAAGTTCCAGTATATCTTCATATAACCAATAACCATACAGTCTAAAATTCTTAAGAAATGGGAAATTGGATGAGATAAGCTGAGTAAGCAATGATTTTATAGAGTGTGAAGGCCAGAGACCTAAACACACAGAGCAACAGGTGTCGCATCCTGTCTGTGGAGATTCATTAGGGTCAGTTTGCTCTGGAAGAAAAAAAAGGAGTCTGCTGGACAATGGAGCCATAAAGATACAACTGATACACTTTATTTTTGTTGTCTTGTTCATTTTTATTGCCTGTCATATAAGTACTTAATAAAAAGCCTTTAACACACAGAGTTTGCTCTGGAAAACAACCTGCAGGATTCAATGAAGAGGAAGTGTTTCTGTGTGCAGTGACATTGTGTTGGTTACTCTTTGGTTTACAATTGGTCGGGAGATGAAAGTTTTTCCAGTCACTGTCTCTTTAAACAGATAAAATCAGTTGCATGTACAGGTTATGGAAGAAACAAAAATCATTCCTAGTGATTCCTAGTAATGCCATTGCTACGGGTCAAACCCGGTTTCTAAACGAATTCTTGATTCAAAACTTCCATTTTTTAAAATCCGCAGATCTAGCGTAACTTCTGAACTTCGCGGTGGAAAATCTGAAAATCACGGAACAAAACGAACCAATTCATCTCTACTGGACACAAAGGGCCCTATTTGTAAAGGCACGATATTATAGCAATACCGCGCCTTTAATGATCGTTTTTTAACAATTGTTAAACTGATTGTTAATTTCTGATTGATTTAGCGATCGTTAATTATTGTTCGTTAACGGAAATTAACAATAACGATGGTAAATTACAGATAATGATAAAGATAACATGTTCGTAGATTTATGATCCCCATAGAATATCATTGGTAGTTTACTAGAGCATGGTATTCTACGACCGAACGTTCTTTAATTAACGAATGAACATTTATGGCCGCGGTCGTACAAAATCGATAATGTGCGGTATCGCTAAATTGTGATACCGCACTTTGTAAATATGGCCAAAATAACAAAAAATCCAGGAAATGCTTCAGATTTCTTTTTCAGCAAGTCCCTTTGGACTGTGGGCGATAATATTCCAGAAGTGACTGTTTTATTGTAGTGTGAAAGGACGATACACAACACCTTCCCATTATGAGTGATGAGTCCCAGAACTGTATCTGGTTATAATTAGGAATGGGTTTCAGTTTCAAAATGTACCCAGAGCTTTTGAAAACTTTTTAATTTTGAGTTTTCACTGTATTTTCAAGATTTAAATGATCGAATTATCGAGATTTTATTTGAATTTTAATACATATCTAAAATACCATATGGACATTCGAAAACTGGAAAATCCCATTATAGATTTGTTTAAGGTTTCGGGTATTGATACATTTTCTCCAGACCATTTCCCAGGTCCCTATGACATTTGTACAAAGCTAATATTGATATTAGATTTAATATAACCATTTCAATTTCTAAACTTCCCATTGACTTCCTTTGTTTTTTTGTTTTTTTTAAATTTTCAAAACTTTTTCAAAAGTTTTCTCTCTAGTTTTAAGGGGTAACTGGGGGTTTTGAAAATTTGCAGATTCTTTCACCCGTTCGGAATTTTAAAGGGCAGAACTTTTCAGAGGTCTGTTTAAATGCAATGGTGAAAAATCTAAATCCGCCCCCTCCTATCCTTGCGCAACAAGGCCAATAGGAAGGCACGCTCATTGCAGAGCGTGTCTTACAATTGGCCTCGTCGCCGGCAGGGAGGAAGGCGCAGAGCCTACCAGAGCAGTGTTTCAGTAAGGCTGTGCTTCAAGTTACGCGAACCCAGGGGTGAGGACCTAGTGGTTCAGGTCCTCACCCTGGGTAAAAGGTACTGACCAAAGAAGAGGAGCGGAGGGAAGGTGAGTATAATTGTCCTTTAAAGGTTCCTGACACGTGACTCTAGTTGGCATCCACTGACTTCAATGGCAAAGTAAGACTCCATACTCATTCAGATGCAGATGTAACCACAGCTCCCTAACAATCTACCTTCACCCCATGGGCCTTAATTGATCTATTACCATTACAAGTCTGATGGCAAGCAATATTCACCATGTATTTCGCTATCTAATAAACACCAGTGGCATTGGCCTATTGTATCCATAGAATTTCACTTTCCTAAATTCCTTTAAGTGTTAACATAAAAACCAATTCAGTTATTTTCCTGACTCAGAAGAAAGGACAAGTCAGGTGTTCCCAAACCAAGAAATCTGATGATTCATCCTTTCCCAGCAATTCTGACCCCTTATGGATGGATCACTTTACAAACGTTCATGGGACATTAGGGGCCCTTCATCCTCTAATGCTAAAACATCTGTCAAAAACCAAACATGTTCTTTATTTATTTTGCCATATGCAATTCTTGGCATTCTTCTCTATTTGCAAATCACATGCCACACGTGCCGCAATTCTTCAATTTGTCTTTCCCCCTCTGCGTTCCACTTTCTGAATAATCTCCTTTTGTAGGGTGACTGGAAATTCATTTATGCAGTGCCGAATTCCTGTAGGGTCTGTGCCAAGAATGCTGTGCAGCTTTACCAGTGCAGGCATTACAGCGCCATCTAGTGGCAACACTAATCCATGACCTAATTGTCTTTTAGGATGCAGGAAAAAAGGCCAAGTTAAAAGCCAAATTATTCACTGGTCTGCATTCATTTCTGGTTTATATAAGTTAATGGTCACTTGAAGTTCTATTTAAGGTCTGATTTATAAAGGGAAGAATAAATGTATACATAAATTGGATGTTACCAACATTAATTGATGCAGTGGCACAGCATTTATCAAATGGGGTACTAAGAATAAATTAGCACATAGCACACTTATCAATGACATTACTAGAAAGAATAAGGTCCCCCATCCTGTGTCCCTTTTTAAAGTCACATTAACTTTTGTTGAATAGGTTAGTGTAACTTTAAGAAGGGATTTTTGCATTGAGTCCCTTGGTAAATGACTGATATTGTTTAATAATAGAGTGGGTGAGATGTGTCAGCACTTGATGGAGCAGAAGTTCCACCTACTGGAGAAAAACAAGCACTGCAGCTTCAGGGAAACAGACTACTAAACTTCAGGGTTATTCAATAAAAGTTCTTCGTTAAAAATGGTGCTAATTTTGCCCCAACCAATCAAATGTTAGCTTTCAAATGTTAAAGATGATCTGATTGGTTGGGGCAAAATTAGCACCACTTTAAATGATAAGAACTTTTATTGAATCTCCCCAAGTCTCATTAAGCTAAAGGTATAAAATTCCTCCCAGATTACAGGCTCATTTACCCAGACTCGCTGGGCAAATAAATGGAGTTAAAGTCGCGCTAACAGGTTCGCTACCGGTTAGCGTGACTTAAACTTCATATTAGTTTCGGATGCGCGGATTATGCAAAAATCAGCCAACGCTCGCGACTCAATATCGCGTTTGTGCTAGATTTAGCGCAGGATTTTAACGCCAGCAAATAGCTGGCGTTAAAATCCCGCAGTGGATAAATCCCTTTCCTGGGATTTACTCACATTCGCAATCCGCGATATTGAATCGCGGAAGGAGCATTTACCCAGAGTGATAGCGGCTCTGGGTAAATGAGCCTGTTAGTCTTTTCTACACGGTTGGTGATAGTCACTTATAAAGATTCCAGCTCTATTAACCTGGCAATAACCATTGTTCTGTACAATTGCCTTCTATTACAGCCTTCGGTAGGTTGAGATCTGCAGTTTTCCAGCAGATGAACTTTTACAGCGTGTCTATTTATTATTATTATTATTAACAGAATATCCTACAGCGAGTTTATATAAACTTGACATTTCTGGGCCATATTCACAGAAAACCTTTAATGGCTGAAATGATTCCTGTAGAAAACAACACAGGGATATTATGGTCTGTTTATTTAATCTGGTTTCCTAAGTTTCCCTTTATTTCTTTCATATCCCAAGCATCTGTTTCACCATCTGTAAAAAGGACAGAGGGATTATGGTCAATCCATCCAAGACACCATGTGATGTGTGCTGGACGGGGGTGACGGGGGTAGGCAGTTATATCACTATTGCTCTGTATAGTTTATTACCTAGTAAACAAACAGCAATAGATTGAACAAAAGCCTATGCACTTAACGATTTCATTTTCTTCATATTTCTTCTTCTTATACTATACAATAAAGAGATTACCTCCCTGTGCCAATATATAACAGCCTACAACTTGAAAACAGTAGAAATGAACGGTCATCTAATAAAATCAATAAATAAACTTGCACCCCCCTCAAGATGTTAGAACCAGGACCTAAATAAGTAACAGATGTTAAATGTGTACTCCTAATATAAAGCTATATCAGTCATAAGCCAGTCAAGTTCATGTGAAATCAGAAATCACTGTCCAGCTAGCAAAACTAGGATAGGGCCCATATCTGTTGTATTCAGTTAGATCAACTGGACTTAGTTTAGTAAAGACGTTGGTCATCCAACTGGATCTCTCAGTTCAGAATTAATTGTACAAGAATCTGTTGGCAATATAAGTACCTGGAAAGTCCCAATTAGCATATCACAGCTAAGTGTTAGGGACCTTCTGAATGCAAGGAGTGGATGCATTGAGGATAAGGGGTGTTATCGAAACTGCCCAGGGTAAGGTGTCAAAACAGCATTGTACATGGCAGACAGTTGGTGTCGAAACCCCCCCCCCCCCCCAACTCTATTCAGGCTTGGTTTCTTTAGAACTTCTTTTAGTCCGTTTTCCTTAAGATGCAGGTACACGGCTGAGTCGAGGAATTGGCTCCTCTGTGCTGGGCCAAAGGTTGGTGCAGTTGCTGTTTGGTCTCCCCCACATACAAATCAGAGCATTCTTCACTGCACTGCACTGCGTATATGATGTCGCTCTTCTTGTGTTTCCGTATTGGGTCTTTAAAATGTACCAATTGCTTTAAAGCAGACAGGGATACAGTGTTTTTTTTAATTCTTCTTAATTTCTTGGAGACCCCTGCTACATATGGGATGACCATGTTCTTTCTCCTTTCTTGCTTTCCCCTTCACTGTTGGTATTCGTGTTGTTTTCTTTCCTTCTACTTCTTTTGACAAAGGCCCAGTCTGGATATCCACAAGTTTTAAGGGCTCCTCTGAGATGTTTCTCTCATTTCTTTAGCCTTCGCCTCTGTGCTAGTGGGGATGTTCTCAGCTCTGTGTTGCAGGGTTCTGATGACCCCCAGCTTGTGATCTAAAGGGTGGTGGGAGTCAAGCATCAAATACTGATCTGTGTGTGTTGGTTTTCTGTAAACCTCTGCTTCCAGTTTACCATTTTCCTTAACTTCTACCAAGCAGTCCAAGAAAGCAAGTTTGTTGCTTTGTATCTTCCCTTGTAAATTTGATGTTCTGGTCTACAGAATTGATGTGTTCTGTGGAGGCTTGTACTTCCTTCTGGTGGATTTTAACCCAGGTGTCTTCCACATATCTGAACCAGTGGCTGGGTGCTATGCCATTAATAGTTTGGCCACAATGGGTGAAACTGGAGATCCAATAGCACATCCATGTTTTTGTCTTATATAACTTATCCCTGTATTTGAAATAGGTGGTATTCGGGCATAAGTCCAATAGGGAACACCTGTTCTGAGTTAAGATCTGTTCTGCTGGTAAGGGTGCTGTCTTGGTCTATAGGACACCATCGTTTCTTCTGCACCGAGTACTACATATTAAATCCTGTTAATAAAATCCTGGGAGTTCTGGGTGTGATGCTTAGAACTTCCAAAGAATGGCCCTATGATGTTGGCTAGGTATTTTGCCACAGCAGGTAAAAAGATAATCCAGGTAGGCAACTCATGAGCTTCTGAGGTAAGTAAAAACTTCAAATTTAATTCAAACATGTTAAAAACAGCAGCAGCAATACACCAACGTGCACGGAGGATAGAACTCCGTCCTACGCGTCTTGTGGCAAGAATGCCACTTCGTCAGGGGTATTTTGCCACCAGCAATGCTGGTTGATGCTGCTGACTATAGGTCTTTGTGGGGCACTTTCTTGTGCATCTTAGGGAGTCCATATATACATGGATTTGCCTTACCAGGGTAGAGGCGATGATACATTGCTCGATCAATGGCTTTATCCTTTAAAGCTGTTGTAGTAAGTCTATGACCTTTTTCTTGTAGCGACTAGTGGAATCCCTTGTTAAAGCCTCATATGTGTTGTTATCGGACAGGAGTGTGGTCACCTTAGCATGGTAGTCTGAGGTGTTACGTACCAATGTGCATCTTCCCTTGTTTGCTGGCAGAATGGTGATACTGGAATCTTATTTGAGGCATGTTAAGGCTCTTCTTTCTTGTGTGGTCAGGTTAGATGAGGGAGGTTTAGCACTGGCTAAGGCTGCAGATACCTTAAGGTGAGGTTGTTCTGCCTGACTCTGTTGTATCTTATAACTGTGGATTGAGGTTTCTGTGGCTGCTATAATATTCACCACAGGGATGGCTTTAAGAGTGATGGCAAAGTTCAAGCCCTTAGCCAGGACTTCCATTTCAGGCTGGGTCAAGGTCCTGTTAGGCAAATTTCCTAACCCATTCCTCTTCCTTTGATAAAGTGACAATTCCCTCCTTTTGTCTACAAGGTAGTTCTTGTCTCCAACTGTCTGCCATGTACAATGCAGTTTCGATAACACCCCTTAGCCCCAATGAATCAACACCTTGCATTCAGAAGGTCCCTGACTTTCCAGGATACTTATATTGCCAACAGATTCTTGTACAAGTCATTCTGAATTGAGAAAAAAAGTAGAGTGACAAGCGACATGTGTTCAAGAACTAAAATTTAAGTCCAGTTGATCTAATTGAATACAACAGATATGCCATGACCTGGATGAATAAGAACCTTCACAAGCTTATGATAGGACCCCTCTCCCTGCTTCATCTACAGTGGCTTTCTGAGGGCTGTATATGTAATAGGGAAAGTAAGAAGATAGGTCCCACTGACTCCAGGGCCTCCCTGAAGTTGCAGGGGCTACTCTATTGGTAGGTACACCCCTGTTCTGGAGTTATCCTGCACAGAGGCATCGATAAGTGAGAAGGTGGGGGGTGCCCAACCTACCCAAGGGGGGAACTAGAACTTTTGTAAGGGGACCAGGCTGTTCCTCAATTCTATCTGCCCCAAATCTGTCGACTCCCAACACCAAAGCACCTCCAACCCCACCTACTTCCACTGAATCACATGATCCATGCAGCCTGTGTGTTGAGCAACCCCCGATACAGATACGGCGAGTCCTTTAAGGTATTGGAGGCACATATTTCATTAAAAAATACAACATAATAAAGGGGTGATATGAACATTTGCCAGTACTATTAGGCTGAGACAGATCATTTTGGACATTTTTCTGGTGGGAAAAATGAGGCGCTGCTATTTAACTATAGCTGATTGCACAAGCCAATTAAACCATGCAATTGGATCAAAATTGCCGCCACATCTAATGCCCCAAAAAAAAAAGCTTTTTGAAGATATTTTGCTGATTCAACTGAAATTTTGGTTGCAAACTTTCGATCTGGCCCAAATATTTGGCCACTAAAACTAATCACATGGTCAAAAATAGCCCCAAAAAGTTTTTAAACTCTGTATCCAGTTTCTAAATTCTTTACCATTTCTTGATTTCCTTCTAAGACATAACGTACCGGATGTAATTCATCCATGGCCACATATAAAATAATGAATATTTCCTGTATACCCTCGAAGGACTGAACCAGTAAACAGAGCTGACATTTTTCCCACCATTAGTACAATTTCCCACTGCAAGGACCATATGCAGCTTGTGACCTCAGCCATGAGAAACCTCCTGCAAACCTATGAGAACTTCTTATTCATTTTCTTGCTTTTTTTATTTAGCAACAAACTTGACACTGGATAAGAAAAACACAGCCTTCCGCTCTCACCAGCAGCACATCTGGATCTAGTTATGGGTGAGACCAGTTAACCCCTGGCAGGTCTGTGCCAGCAATATCCTGTCCAGCATTTTTTTAGAAGGATAAGAAAAAGTGTCAGGAAGATAAGGAGGGCTAGGAATGCAGGACAAGTCTAGCGATTAGGAAGAGGAAATCCAGACTCAGTGTAGAGACAGACAGACACAAATAAGGACAGACAGGGCTTTGTCACCAGGAGGGATGAGAAATACAGAAATGGAACTTTTGATTGCAGGACAAAAAAATCTTCGCAACATCTCTTTCCTCTTCTCTGCACTTTTCCTTTGTCTGGTCATCAGTCGAAGCCATGACGCTTAACAACCAGCCAGTAGTGATGGCCATAACTAGTGATGGACCCAAACCCGAGATCGGGCTGAACTTTATGAGTTCAGACAAATTCAAACTATCCGAACTAGGTCACGCTTGTGATTCGCACCAAAGATGGTGATCACATGAGTTGTAAATTTAGACAGGAGGGGGGAGAGGTGGGTTAGGGGTGGTGCTTAATCAGTAATTGAAATTAAGTAATGAGGGTGAACATGCCCTTTAAATAAAGACACCTGACACTAGCAGCCACATGTGTGTGTGTTTATTTTCACCTTAGTTCAAGCAGTAAAATCAGTGTCAATCAGACTGTTCAAAAAAGGATCCAGTGTGTCCTCATCGTATCCCATAGTCTCTGTAGGTTAGGGAAGAAACATGGGGCCATATTTATAAACATGCGGTATCGCAATTTAGCAGCTGCAATCGTACATTTTTATGCCAAGCGGTCATTAATTAACGAACGTTCGTTCATAGAATACCGTGCAGCAGTAAAATATCGCAATGTAATCTATGGAGAGTGTAAATCTATGATTGTTGTTTTACAATCGTTAACATTAATTTACGACAACGATCGTAAATTACAATCGTTAAACCGATCAGAAATTAACGATCATTTTAACAATCGTTAAACCGATCGATAAAGGTGCTAAAAAGCGCCTTTAAAAATATGGCCCATGGTCCTGAAATTGGTGGTAAACTTCCTACTTTGGGTGATGAGGAGCCAGTCCAATGCCCTGGTACGGGCCAACTTCTCACTGAATGATCCCTTTATTTGTAGTCTGTTGGCCAGTATAAAGGGTATAGGATAGGGCACTAGTCCAGATAAAGTAGGCAAAGTGTAGCCAAGAGGTGCTAGGTAGGGATAAATACCGGTATGTACAATCAATATAGGAAAAGAGAAAAAGATCCCTAGAAAATAATCCTGCACACTCTACCTGTAGACAGATAAAAATCCTTTAATGTAAACAGGGATACAGCAGACAGGCAGATACAACTGGGCCGAACAAAGAACCATCTAGATACAGATACAGGAACAACAGGGACAATCTCAGCAACTCAGAAAGCCGGCAAAACGAACTCAAGGTAAGGCCTTACCTCGTGCTCTGACCAAGGGACTTGCAATACACTGACAGATAAGTAGCCGACTGTAGTTTCACTCATTTTACTGCTCAGGGTTTTCTCAGACCTCTATATACTTCCTTGTTTACCTCGTATTACCTGATGTACATACGGCAGTTACATATATATGTTTTTTTAATTGTTTTAAATTGTTTATCATGGAGTCACTTACTTTGTATCCCTGTTTACATTAAAGGATTTATATCTGTCTACAGGTAGAGTGTGTAGGATTGTTTTTCTAGGGATCTTTTTCTCTTTTCCTCTATTAGTCTGTTGGCCATATTGTGGCCCAATGGATGCAACATACATATTTATATAGGAACAATCAGACAAAATTTACCAATGTGTCATTTGGGAAATAACAGCTGATCCCTTGTCCTATCTATCTAAAATATCAGCCCAGGTAGTTCATAAGCCAAATATTATATAGATTGTACCAGCCATGACAAAAGGGTCCATGTTACTTTACCTTTAAAGGGTATGTCCACCCTTAAATCGATTTTTTGATATAGCCTTCCCCCTGGTCCCCCAGCCCCAACCGCATCATTTTTATCTTTAGAAAGCTCCCCAAACTTTTACTTACCTCCCCTCTTTCCCCCGCCGCGCTGCCGGCCCTCTGCTTGCGAGAAAATGCAAGCAGAGGGGCGGGACCGGCAGTCGCGTCTGTGATTGGCTGAGCGGCAGCCAATCACGGCCGCGGCTGCCGGTCATTCAGTCAGCAGAGAAAAGAGGGGAGGTAAGTAAAAGTTGGGGAGCTTTCTAAGATAAAAATGATGCGGTTGGGGCTGGGAGACCAGGGGGAATACTGTATTAAAGGGAATTAATGGTAGGGGAGGGGGAGGGAGGGGGGGAGAAGGGCTGCAGTACGCATGCCAAACTTCTCCCGGAGGCCAGGTAGGAGGCAGAGTTTTTGGGACTTTGGGGGGGACTACAGGAGAACCATATGGAGCTGGGATGTGAGGTAAGAATTAAACTACACTACATGATGGGGCCAGTAGTGGGGGATTAAAGTTTTGGGGGTGGACATGCCCTTTAACATTGAAGCTATTCCTCCAACACAAGACCTACTACTACGTCAGTGCTGAGCGTTACTATAAATCTCACATAGACCCAGGCACAGTAATCTCTAGGGGAGCCTAAGGTTACAGGGTTGTGTTAGCATTTTGCTAAAGGAAAAATAGTATGAAGAGCTGAACAAAACTGGTAAGTTTCTTTCCGATAGAGATTCCCTGGAATCGATAGATATTTTCAAGCTTTCATAGACATTTCCGATTTTTGGATAGAAATTTTTGATCAAATTAAATTTTCAAAGTTTCAAATAGAATTTTCGATTAAAAGTTTAGAGTTTGAAAATTTTTAAAAATCCGTTGGATCTGCGGATTTTCGAAAACAGGATTCATCACTATTAGTATGTAATATGAAAGGAGCGTTATACTGTATACTGTAATATAGTACAGAAATGGGATCTATACATATTAACTTCCATTCCGCTTGCCGATTCACAGAAAAAAAATCTATAAGTGACTTCCCACCTGGTTTTTCTATAATTTAGTTTCGGAGCTTCTCGCAGTTTTACTATATAAGTACCAGAGGTTGGAGTAGCAGCTCCCAACTCCCTATACATTATGGATAAACCTGGTGGGAAGTCACGTATAAGAGTAAAGTGTCCCTTTATACATAGGTGCAGTGCCTCAGGCTACGTTCACACGAGAAACGGAACAAAACGAACCACAATGGACAGTTTAGGGGGTTTTAAGTCCGATTTTACTCTCCGTTTTTGCTATATTTTTAATTAAAACATGCCTATTTCCAGACACAAATGCATACAGCAGTTCTTTCTTTTTTATGGACCGGGTCAATCTGATCTGTTTAAAAAATGTCCTGCAACGCCAATTTCTGTCCGGAAATGGACAGAAACTGATCTAGTGTGAACGATGCCTTAGGCTGGGTACACACGAGGGGACTATTTGTCCCGACCAGTGTAATGGTAACTTACTATAAACTTACTGTAAATGGTTCAGAGACCTGGGAAATGGTCTGTTGAACACGTATCAATGTCCAAAAAAAAAAAACACTGTCCAATACGGAAACATCCGCACTGTTTTGGCATTCCGCGTTGTATTTTCGAGATTTCTCGTAATGTCAAAATATTCTGATTGTTTGAAAATATCTGGATCGGAATCTGCGTTCAAGGATTGATTACTTATTACTGTCTAAAGTTGCAAACTTCTTATTTAGCCTTGGAACCCTTACCCCAGGCTTCTCATTGCCATCGGTCTGGAATTTTTGAAAAATTCTGTGTCATATTATGGATCTTGCTGCATGAAGCTCTAGTGTATTTTAATCATACACTGTTTGTAATAGCAGATTCCATTAGTTTTATTATACTGTACATTTGTTTCCTATCTTTCTTCTCTACCATTTGGCTCAGGTGCCATAAACCCAGTAGGGAGCCAAGAATTACTATTCCTTGGACCTTACTTCTAAAGAATACAGTAGACTTGAGTCTCCTAATCTCAGCAGGAGGTCAAACAGACCTGGGAATGTGACCTTTGGTTTAACTATGATAAAGGCACAATCCCCTTTTCTATAAAATATACATAACCCTGCCTATGTAATAGAATATGGCAAGCCGATATGAAATATGGTGCCAGGTAGGTGAGACCATTCGGTACAACCCAAACATCATGTATGTAGGTGATAGCAGAGGCTGGAAACTTACATTATGTTGTTCTGGTCACTTGTATTTTCCATATGTGTCATGTTTGGTGTCTATCAACTGGTAAATTTATGACAATAAATAATTTAGTGATTTCCAGTTGGTAGTATCTACCACAGAGTTATGAATGCTCTAAAAAATAATGTCACTGCAGGTGTGTCTTCCATAGGTAATCACATATCTGATACACCCTCAGTCCAGCCTACACCTGTTGGTGATTGGTTGGGGGTAAATTATTTGCCCCCCTTGTGCCTGGGGGTAGATAAGGAGCCACACAGCTACTGGAAGGAGCTCCTGATTTACATCTTATGGAACATCAAAGTGGATTACAGCGAGTTACCTTTTTGGAGCCAAGGAACTCTTTTACATCAAATGGACTTATTCTTTTAAGGACTTGGACTTTGACCATCATATAAGTATTTTCCCTTTTATCCCTTTATTTTACTGTTGCTTGTTTTTATGTCTGTTTGTTAAATATTTTTGTAATCACTATTGCACCGTTTTTGTTTTTCTTTTATTAAACGATATTCTATAAAATCATTAAGCTGATTCTCCTAGTGCTCTAACAGAACTAAGTAAGAATCCTGTCTATCTGTTGTATTCAATTAGATCAACTGGACTTGAAATGTAGTTCTTGAAGACGTTTCGCTAGTCATCCGACTGGCTTTCTCAATTCAGAATGACTTGTACAAGAATCTGTGGCAATTATGTACCCTGGAAAATCCCAATTAGCATATCACAGCCAATCCTAATCCCTCCCGATTAGGATTTCCTCCCCCTAGCGTAAAAACCTTTCCATATAATATTCCCCCTGTCCCCCCAGCCCCAACCGCTATATTCTTATTATTAGAAAGTGCCCCAAACATTACTTATCTTCCCTCTGCCGGTCCCGCCCCTCTGCTTGCGTTTTCTCGCAAGCAGAGGGCCTGGCAGTGCGGCGGAGGAAAGAGGGAAGGTAAGTAAAGTTTGGGGCACTTTCTAATAATAAAAATATAGCGGTTGGGGCTGGGGGGACAGGGGGAATATTATATGAAAATTTTTTTTGAAGGGTGGACATGCCCTTTAAACGATAAAGTAAAGCAGGGAGATGTAATAAATGTTCTTATCGTTAGAAATGTAGCTAATTATGCCCCAACCAATCAGAAGTAAGCTTTCAAATGGTAAATAACATCTGATTGGTTGGGGCAATGTTAGCACCATTTTGAACGATTATCAGTGAGATTCAATAAAAGTTCTTATTGTTTAAAATGGTGCTAATTTTGCCCCAACCAATCAGATCTTATTTAACATTTGAAAGCTAACATCTGATTGGTTGGGGCAAAATTAGCACCATTTTAAATGATAAGAACTTTTATTGAATAACCTTGAAGAACTTTTGTTACATCTCCCTGCAAATGTTTTATTTTGTCAACATTCATTTTCTAACTAAATTTCCTTTCCCATGGAAATAATAAACCTTCCATATGTATATGATTAAATTAAATGGGAGAGATATCTATTTCCTAGGGGGGTCTGCTTCCTGTATTCTTAGACTGACCCACGCGCTCCTGTGTTTGCTCTCTCTGTGTCACAATGACATTCTCTAAGCTGCAGATTGCAAACATTATTATAACATTCTTACTGCAAAACCCCTTTTACGCTATAGGACAGTTCTGTTGTATTTACAGGCCATATAAGCGACATACTGTTACTGCACTGGGGAGCACAGACACTGGAACTGGTAGCAGAGCACCGAAGGAAACTTTATAATAGAGTAAATATAGACTTAGAAAGTGAACCCAGGGGTGACGACAGTGCGGTTTAGGTCCTCACCCTGGGTACTATGGATGGCAGGAGTGGAGGTTCTGTGAGTATAAATTGTCCTTTAAATCACTGTGGATCACTGAAACATCACCTCATATACACAGATACAGACCCCTGGTATATAATGTATTTTCACTCCAGCCTGTACACAGAGATTTAACCCTTGCAAATCACCAATTCCTTTTCCGCATTAGAATCCAAATTCATTCTGGTCCCATTTATTCAGTATTGGTGTAACTTGTCCTTGTGCTATGATTTCTATAGATATATATCTAGAAGATTTATATTGATATCTACAATCCAGAGATTATGGAAGAAAACTCCATTGATATCTGTCCATCTGTCTCTCACATTACTGGGCCCCAATCAGACCACATTAACTGGTCCAGGAATTAACGCCATCTTGTAACATAAGGATTACAATTCTCACCCTATATGGGAGTAAATACAACTACAACTCCCAGCATCCCTGGTCAGCACCCTGCTGTTGTGGAATGTTTGGGAATTTTAGATTTCAATCATTTGGAGGTTCACATACCTGCTGTAGTTACCTACAAACCTCGTCATGTGGTAGATTGGAATTACCTTCCGTAGAACCTTCCAGGTCCCATAGAATGATCATTAGACAGACGGATTTCTATTTCCATCAGACACTCGCTCTGGTAGGAATATGTTCAGTGCAATAAAATGTAACTTCAGGTGCAGGCAGAGTTACTTTGTTTAAAGGGCATGTCCACCCCCAAAACTATAATCCCCCCCACTACTGGCCCCATTCTGTAGTGTAGTAAAAACCTTACCTCACACCCAGGTCCAAATGGTTTTCCTGTTAACACCCCCCCCCCAAGTCCAAAAAAGTGGCCATCAGGAGCCTAGCAGAGTCCATATAGGACTCTGCCTCCTGTCTCCCCTCCGGGAGAATTTTGCCATGCGCAGAAGAGCCCTCCCCCCCTCCCTTTCCCTCCTGTTTTGTCCTCTCCCATCCCTACGTTAACCCCGCTTGCCCAATCATAGTTCTTGCTCCCCCTGCCCAACCGCATTAGTATTATTTCAAGAAAGTCCCCCGATCTTTACTTACCTTACCTCTCTCCTTCGGCAGCCGTGTCTGTGATTAGCTGCCTCTCAGCCAATCACAGACGCGGCTGCCGCTCCGGCCCCCTGGATTGTGCGGCAGACAAGAGAAGTAAGGTAAGTAACTATTGATGCACTTTCTTGGAATAATACTAATGCGGCTGGTGCTGGGGGAGCAAGAACTATGATATGGGGAAAGTTTTTATAAAGGGTGGACCTTTAATGGGAGGTTCTGGCAGGTTGGGCCAGCATGCCATCTGCTGTTGAGAAGCCATGAGTGAGAAGTTTAACCCTGAATAAACTCTCCTACTTCCCTGTGAATTACAGATCCAGCTGGAAGCAACTTAAAATGTTCCAATTTGTGAGTTTAATTCCCTTTAAGCCCCAAATAATTCTCTTTAAGGCCCTACATTACCCCTTAGCATCACTTTTAATATCCGGTAAGGCATAGCAAGCACCCCATCAAACAGCGACTTGTCTCTAGGAAATCTAGCGAGATCAGAGCAGAAAGGACTCCCAGGGGATTACACCCCAATATATAGAATAAAGCCATCAGTTATTCCCTATTCTGCATCTCTACATTTATTTGTTTTTATTGTGTAAATGATACCTTATAGAAGTTTCATATTATGGCAGGTGACACATATGGTTAATGCACCATTGACACTAGCAAAATGACACCTCATGCCCCTTATTCCTGAGGAAGGGTGGATACGTCCCCCCGAAATATTGGATTGCTTTATGTCTAAATAAACTATAGGGGTTCTCCCCCTTTTATCACCTGCTCATCCGAGTAGCTTTCTGGTTCCACTTTCTGTTCTACATCTCACCCCCCACACACACACACACTCTATGTTATGGCTCCCAAGCTGGTGCTACAGTAAGTACAATGTCATTGTTTCTATTTTTTAGACCCTCAATAGAAAAACTACTGATGTTACCCAAACAGAGATCACACAGAGTAAGTAAGACAGTTAACATATTTATTGACAGGAATATTTCATACAATACAATATCCTACAACATAAATCATACAATAATAACTAATACAAAATAATGCTATAAGATGGACAACAGTGACATTGAGATAGATCCATCTTTGCTGCAAGCACTATGTCTTATTATACAGACATGTGCATACTCATAATATACAAGGATTGTGGAAGCACTCCAATTAGGCTAATTTACAACTACATTTAGCGGAAGTGCTACTGATCTGGTCAAACATTTATACAAACATAGAAAAGATAATCAATGCACATTCCTGGGCCCCATACAATATCATATTATCTGCACACTGGCATACTTTATAAACAAAGGGGTTTTAGAACACATTACTGTGATCACATGAATGAAAAGCCTTCCAACCACGTCAAGGTAACCCAGGGTCGGATTTACACCTCAGGAGCCTGTAGGCCCAAAGAGCCTGGCGCCCTTAGCCCCACCCTGAAACACAGACCACACCCCTAAACCACAACCACTTTCTCTTTTTAGGGGAAGAAAATAGACTATAAAGGGGTTGGATTGGTGGAAGGAGATTGACTGTGCCTAATGGTAAATCCGGCCCTGAGGTAAGCCCAGTCTAACTTCTAACCTTTTTTACTTCAATTAACATTAGCAAACTTTTGCATTTCTCATAGTTGTGCACTGGATCCATATAACAGGCTCTCACTTCCCCCCAGCCCTTTGGCTTTTTAAAATGAGGGAAGAGGCCATCCATCTAGTGCTTTATATTAAAGGCATAGGACCTCCCATAAAAGGGGCATGTTGGGGGTGCTATTACCACATGGAGGCTTGACCAGGCCTCCCAATAAATACATACAATACAAGTATTGTGGAAGCACTCCAATTAGGCTAATTTACAACTTCATTTAGCGGAAGTGCTACTGATCTGGTCAATATCCTACAACACAAATCATCCTATATAATAAAAGCCCAAGTGTGCGTCCCTGAGTACGTGTGTGTGTGTCTTTCTGCTCCTGCGCATGCGATAATTGACAAAGTGCAGAAACGGATATGGCAGAGGAGTTTGTGTGCTTGACCGAATGTTCGGAACAATACACATCAGCATCTGAAACTTACATTAGAGAGTGTGAAGGGATGAAGTGCAAGCCTAACTAAAGTAGGTAATGATCAGTGTCTGAAAATGTGTAATAGTAACGCTGTACACGAGCATTATCTTGCCTTTTCTGGGATGATGCTTATGTGGTGGTAGGGGCTGCCTCAGGTGCTCCTCAATCAGATAGTTCCTACCTAGAAATGTGCAAGGAGACACTGCATAGGTTCTCCTTTTCTCCCCACTTGGCTGGACCTTCTAGGAGGGCCTGGCAGCCCATCTCATTACTTTACGGAGAGAGACGCTGCCCATTAGGTTCTCCTCCTTTAGGAGGGCCTGACAGACCGATTCAACTCTTAATGGAGAGAGCCGCTGCCACTTAGGTTCTCCTCCTATCATTGCAAGACCTTTTGGGAGGGCCTGGCAGACCGACTTATGTGGTCATTTGTTGTTAATGTGGCTGGCGTTAAAGTCCCAAAACTGTAAGACTCCTAATCCCTAACCCAACTTACTACAAACCCTTACCTTAACCCTAAACCCGAATCTAACCACTAACCTTAAAGGAGTAGTAAAGCCCATTCCAGCAAAGAGTTGAAAGAAAGGGTTATCATAAAAAAAAACTAATTAAAAAGCCTCTTACATTCCTTTTTCACTTCTGCACTGAGCAATAAATCTTTAAAGTTCACAGAGCACAGTTCAGTTTTCACTTCTTCCTGGTTTGCAGAAATCCTTGCACTCACAGACCCGGCGACTTAAGTGGGCGCAGCAAGGATAAAAAAAAAACAGAATGCGAAGTACTTTGTTTCAGATGCGTGCCCCGTGACCTGAGAGGAATTTTGACAGCTGTTTTGCTACTTAGCTCTGCTGTCTTGTCTGTAAACTTGGAAATGGCTGGTTTTGTGTGCTGGGGAGGTATAGTGCCTGTGCTTGGAAAAATGGTATGGTGTAGCGCGGAGGGAGGGGGGGGGGGGGAAGGGAGGGAGGAGGGGGAATCCTCTCTAAAAGAACTTGGCGATGGGGTTGGTGGTGCTATTACCACATGGAGGCTTGACCAGGCCTCCCAATAAATACATACAATACAGATTGTGGAAGCACCCCAATTAGGCTAATTTACAACTTCATTTAGCGGAATGCTACTGATCTGGTCAATTCCTACAACACAATCATCCTATATAAATAAAGCCCAAGTGTGCGTCCCGATTACGTTGTGTGTGTGTCTTCTGCTCCTGCGCATGCAATAATTGACAAAGTGCAGAAACGGATATGGCAGAGGAGTTTGTGTGCTTGACCGAATGTTCGGACCAATACCCATCAGCATCTGAAACTTACATTAGAGAGTGTGAAGGGATGAAGTGCAAGCCTAACTAAAGTAGGTAATGATCAGTGTCTGAAAATGTGTAAAGTAACGCTGTACACGAGCATTATCTTGCCTTTTCTGGGATGATGCTTATGTGGTGGTAGGGGCTGCTCAGGTGCTCCTCAATCAATAGTTCCTACCTAGAAATGTGCAAGGAGACACTGCATAGGTTCTCCTTTTCTCCCCACTTGGCTGGACCTTCTAGGAGGGCCTGCAGCCCTCTCATTACTTTACGGAGAGAGACGCTGCCCATTAGGTTCTCCTCCTTTAGGAGGGCCTGACAGACCGATTCAACTCTAATGGAGAGAGCCGCTGCCACTTAGGTTCTCCTCCTATCATTGCAAGACCTTTTGGGAGGCCTGGCAGACCGACTTATCTCTTAAGGAAAAGAGCCACTGCCCATTAGGTTCTTCTCCCTTAGGAGGGCCTGGCAGCCCGACTCAACTCTTAAGGGAGAGAGATGCTGCCTATTAGTAGGTTCTCCTCCTAGTATTGCCCCCACTTGGCTGGACCTTGAGGGAGGGCCTGGCAGACGGACGCAACTCCTCAACTCTTAAGGAAGAGAGCCGCTGCCCATTAGGTTCTTCTCCCCCCGTTTTTTTTTTGTTTTGTTTTGGTCCTTTTTTGTGGGGGCTTTGGGGGAGGGATGGACTTTTAGTTTTTTAGAGGCCGAGACAGTAGAGGGAAGAGGATATACCTCATACTATTGAGACAACTCGCCACTACCATGATTTCAGATGGAGGAAAGTATGGCCGCATAAAATAACAGGATCCAGTGGAGGTAATACCTATTACCATGGTGTTCACCCCAGAAGGCCCTAATTACACACTTACAGATGTTACATGTGATCAACTTCAGTTTGGCCCTGAACTGTGTCAGTCCATATTTTTGGCTCCTAGAAAGATTGGTAAATTGAGTTGTTGTGTGTCAATTGTTCCTGGTGCAGTCTGTACCCAGGCCACTAACGGCAGGTGGTGAGTTACTCTTTGTAAGGATTTGTGTTTATATCTCACCCAGCCAGAATGATTATGTTTAAAGGAGGGGTTATTAGCACCAGTGTGTGTTGTGTATATGGTATTTGTTTTATTGGCTGGCGTTAAAGTCCAAAACTGTAAGACTCCTAATTCCCTAACCCAACTTACTACAAACCCTTACCTTACCCTAAACCCGGATCTAACCACTACCTTAAAGGAGTAGTAAAGCCCATTCCAGCAAGAGTTGAAAGAAGGTTATCATAAAAAAAAACTAATTCACAAAAAGCCTCTTACATTCCTTTTTCACTTCTGCACTGAGCAATAAATCTTTAAAGTTCACAGAGCACAGTTCAGTTTTCACTTCTTCCTGGTTTGCAGAAATCCTTGCACTCACAGACCCGGCGACTTAAGTGGGCGCAGCAAGGATAAAAAAAAACAGAATGCGAAGTACTTTGTTTCAGATGCATGCCCCCGTGACCTGAGAGGAATTTTGACAGCTGTTTTGCTACTTAGCTCTGCTGTCTTGTCTGTAAACTTGGAAATGGCTGGTTTTGTGTGCTGGGGAGGTATAGTGCCTGTGCTTGGAAGGGGGGGTGATGTCTAAGAGGGACAGTAAGGGTATGGTGCCTGTGCTTGGGGGGGGGTGGCAAGGGAGGGCAGTGAGGGTATGGCGCCTGTGCTTGGACGGAGATGGCAAGGGGTTGCAGTGAGGGTATGGTGCCTGTGCTTTATAATGAATAATATACCCCTACCATACGGATATTAGAAATCAAAGAGGATTTGGAATATGCTTGTGAAGGTTTTAATTCATCCAGGTCATGGTATATCTGACAGCCAAGTGTTAGGGACCTTCTGAATGCAAGGCATGATTGCATAGTGGCTAAGAGGTGTTATAGGAACGCCCAGGGTAAGGTGTCAAAACAGCATTGTACATGGCAGACAGTTGGTGTCAAACCCTCCACCTCTATTCGGGTTTGGTTTATTTTCACATAAATGGCCTCCTTGAACCAGTCATGTTCCTTTACCAAGCTGTTGACAATACAATCTTCAAAGGGTTGTCCTTTTTCCTTAAGATGCAGGTACACGGCTGAGTCCTGACCCGAGGAATTGGTTCTTCTGTGCTGGGCCATATGTTGATGCAGTTGTTGTTTGGTCTCCCCCACATACAAATCAGAGCATTCTTCACTGCACTGTGTATATGATGTCGCTTTTCTTGTGTTTGGGTATTGGGTCTTTCGGATGTACCAATTGCTGCCTCAGTGTGTTGCTCGGTTTAAAGCAGACAGGGATACGGGGTTTTTTGAAACTTAGTTTCTCAGAGACCCCTGCTACATATGGGATGACCATGTTCTTCCTCCTGTCTTGCTTTTCCCCTTCACTGTTGGTATTCGTGTTCTTTTCTTCCTTCTGCTTCTTTTGACAAAGGCCCAGTCTGGATATCCACAGTTTTAAGGGCTCCTCTGAGATGTTTCCTTTATTTAGCCTTCGCCTCTGTGCTAGTGGGGATGTTCTCTGCTCTGTGTTGCAGGGTCTGATGAACACAGCTTGTGATCTAAAGGGTCTAATATCCGTATAACTTAAGGGGGATCATAGGGTGAGTATTATTATGCGCTTTAATTCCTTTAGGAGAAAGGCGCTTTACAAATGTTATTGTATTGTATAATATTATCATTATAATGCCCCCCTACCCATCCCCCCAGCACAGGCATCATACCACTCACTGCCCTCCTTAGCATCACCCTCCTAAGTACAGGCACCATACCCTCACTGCAATCCCTTGCCATCACCCCCCCACACACACAGTTTTTGTCCCTTGATTCTTCCCCACTGGATCATCCTGGGCACCGTCTCTTCTATCTCAATTATAGCTGGCAGTTCCTGCACTGTGACATTCGGACTCCTGCTGCTTCTCGGACTTGCTGATTTGGAGGCTCCTCCACAGGTGGGATTGGAGGTAGGAGAAGGTCGGCTGTCCATCGCACTCTGACCCGAGGACCCTTTTCTGCTGCTGGGATGGTGGTGGTGCCATCAGATCAGCAGGAGCCCAGGTCAGGATAAGGGCCGCTCCTGATTGCGATCGGACCACATGCAGCCAGCAGGCTGGGCATCTCTGATACATGCGGTGCAGTGTAGTGAAGAGTGCTGTCTCAGAAGAGCCAATTCCTAAAGAAAAAGACACACATTTAAAGACTGTAATGTAATATATTCGAAAAAGATTACTGGTTTAAATGAGATGGAAATAAAACCAATTATGTCAAAAAAAGAGACTGAATAGATGTGCAACACGTTACTTCAGGAGGTCCCTGACAGTTACATGCTGATTGGGACATATTCTATGGTATTTCAGGCTATCGGGCAGGGTGGGAAAGGGTGAGAGGTGCGTGACGTCACATGGGGGCGTATCGTGACGTCACGCAGAGGCATGGCCATCATGAAGCCATCAAAGAAGCCAAGCCTAAATAGAGGTGGGGGGGTTCGACACCATCTGTCTGCCATGTACAATGCTGTTTTGACACCTTACCCTGGGCGTTCCTATAACACCTCTTAGCCCTATCTAATCACGCCCTTAAACACCTGGCTGTGATATGCTAAATGGGATTTCCAGGGTACATAATTGCCACAGATTCTGTACAAGTCATTCTGAATTAGAAAGCCAGTCGGATGACTAGCAAAACATCTTCAAGAACTAAACTTCAAGTCCAGTTGATCTAATTGAATATAACAGATATATTCTGTAAGATTGTAAGAAAAGTTTCATCTTCAGGTTAGGAAAGGTTTCTTTACAGTGAGAACGGTGAAACTGTGAAACTGTCTTCCAGCAGATGTGGTAATGGCAAGTTTACTGAATAGCTTTAAAGGTTGCATAGATAAGTTTCTAAAACTAAAAATTACTGGTATTAATACATATACTGTAGTTCTGGTTGGTACAGGGATACTATATAATATTGAGAATTACTGGTATTAAACATATACTGTAATCTGGTTGGTACAGGGATACTATATAATATTGAGAATTACTGGTATTAATCATATACTGTATTTCTGGTTGGTCAGGGATACTATATAATATTGAGAATTACTGTTATTATACATATACTGTAGTTCTGGTTGGTACAGGGATACTATATAAGATTGAGAATTACTGGTATTAATACATATACTGTAGATCTGGTTGGTACAGGGATCTATATAATATTGAGAATTACTGTATAATACATATACTGTAGTTCTGTTTGGTACAGGGTCTAATTAATATTGAGAATTACTGGTATTTACATATACTGTAGTTCTGGTTGGTACAGGGATACTTATAATATTGAGAATTACTGGTATTAATACATATACTGTAGATCTGGTTGGTACAGGGATACTATATAAGATTGAGAATTACTGGTATTAATACATATACTGTAGTTCTGGTTGGTACAGGGATATATATAGATTGAGAATTACTGGTATTAATACATATACTGTAGATCTGGTTGACCCAGGGATACTTTCCGATTGCTGTTTGGAGTCAGGAAGGATTCCCCCCTTTTTTAGCTGGGGTTTTATGCCTGGACTTGATGGACCTATGATATCTTCATTCAACCTTATTTACTATGTAACTATGTAGTCATTTTATTTACATACAGTCCTGAAAATCAAAGGTGACCCCACAATCACAGCATAAACAGGTCTAAGCCATGTACCAAATCATTGGGACGAAGATCAAGCTGGAGGCAAAAATAACTTCACACATGTGTGAATCTAGAAAGAGAACTAATAACATGAATGCCATTAGGAGCGAGCATTCACTTTCTCTTATATGGATTAGCAAATGTAGCAAACTATAACTCCAATATTGTCACAAGATCCCCTAAAGTTACAGGAATAGGTTACATTCCATATCTCTGATTCACACCCATAGAGTTTTCTAAATAAATTGTTTCACTGCTAAAAATATTGTGTGCCCCCCCCCCTACAGGTGATAGGAACATTCCAACTGCCATTTTCATCACTCAGCCCTATGATGTCACCAACTATATGTCCACACATAATTCAGAAGAACAAAGAATTTTGCCCAAAAGAACCTGCCACCACATGAAGGTAGACTCTTTTACAGGACCTTAACATACCCAACTAGTCTAACCTAGCCTAACCTAACAAACTATCTAAAGCTAATCTAACAGTTTGAATTGCCTTTTAACAATATCTAACACATTCAGTAAAGAAATAATGAAAAAATATAGTAATGTTTGGTTGAAAAATTTACCACACATACAATGAGACAGACAGTAAAGGTCCCATACAGTGAGAACGACAGTAAAGGTCCCATACGTGAAAGACAGACAGTAAAGGTCCCATCCAGTGAGAACAGACAGTAAAGGTCACATACAGTGAGAACAGACAGTAAAGGTCCCAACAGTGAAAACAGACAGTAAAGGTCCCATACAATGAGACCAGACAGTAAAGGTCCCATACAGTGAGAACAGACAGTAAAGGTCACATACAGTGAGACCAGACAGGAAAGCTCCCATACAGTGAGACCAGACAGTATAGGTCCCATACAGTGAGAACAAACAGTAAAGGTCCCATACAGTGAGACCAGACATTAAAGGTCCCATACAGTGAGAAAACAGTAAAGCTCCATACAGTGAGAACAGACAGTAAAGCTCCCATACAGTGAGAACAGACAGTAAAGCTCCCATACAGTGAACAGACAGTAAAGGTCTCATACAGTGAGACCAGACATAAGGTCCCATACAGTGAGAACAGACAGTAAGCTCCCATACAGTGAGAACAGACAGTAAAGCTCCCATACAGTGAGAACAGACGTAAAGCTCCCATACAGTGAGACAGACAGTTAAGGTCCCATACAGTGTGAACAGACAGTAAGGTCCCATACAGTGAGAACAAACAGTAAAGGTCCCATACAGTGAGACCAGACATTAAAGGTCCCATAGTGAGAACAGACAGTAAGCTCCATACAGTGAGAACAGACAGTAAAGCTCCCATACAGTGAGAACAGACAGTAAAGCTCCCATACAGTGAGAACAGACAGTTAAGGTCCCATACAGTGTGAACAGACAGTAAAGTCCCATACAGTGAGAACAGACCGTAAGGTCCCATACAGTGAGAACAGACCGTAAAGGTCCCATACAGTGAAACAGACAGTTAAGGTCCCATACAGTGAGAACAGACAGTAAGGTCCCATACAGTGTAACGACAGTAAAGGTCCCATCGAGAACAAACAGTAAAGGTCCCATACAGTGAGACCAGACATTAAAGGTCCCATACAGTGAGAAACGGCCGTAAAGGTCCCATACAGTGAGAACAGACCGTAAGGTCCCAACATATTCTACCACTTTTTTCACATTCTCTCTCTCTCTCTCCTGTAGACTCTGTTCTCTATCTCTCACATTCTATCTCTCCTGCAGTCTCTATTCTCTATCTCACTCTCCTGCATTGTATCAACTCTCTCACTTACACTAAACATACACACTCTCACGCATACTTTACACACACTCTCTCTCACATACTGTACATACACTCTCTCACATATCTGTACTACACCTCTTCTCACATACAATGGTTGGCCCCAAATCTGGTAAATCAATTGCACAAACTCTGATAAAGTTTGGCACACAGATATGGTTCTAATGTACCGGCACCTTTAGACACACAGGGATTTAAATAGGTCTTGAAAGCTAAAGCTGACTACAGTTCATATTTTAATCCAGCTAAATGCTACAAATGTATACTGTCAGTGTTATCATTTAACAGACTGGACTTTATATCATATCATTATGCAAACATACTGAAAATGTAAAGTGTGGGGCAGGCCTAATCATAGAATGGTCATACACTAAAAGATAATTATATGACTGCACAGCTTGTACCCTGTTGTCATGGTGATGTCACTACCAGACAACACCCCCCACTTTTTTTTTTTTTTTACTTGTTAAAGAATTAGCTAATTCCAACCTTCCATGTTGTTCTCTAAGGTCCTTCTGGTCCCTCCACAGGGGTACCAGTCCATCAGCCAGGTGATCAAAAAACAGTTAAAAAAAAGTTCTATCTCATATCCCCATGATACCTCCATCCTTAAGGAGAAATATAGTGGGGAAACCTCTAAACCATCTTTCTCCTGACAGTACCCAGGGTGGTTACATGGTTTTGGGTTCCATCTAAATGTGTCATACCTACAGTCAAAGACTCGTTATGCCAGTCTAGATTCACCATTCACTGGCCAATGGACAAATACTGGAAGTATTGGGGAGGTGGGTCTAGACTGGCATTACAAGCCAATCTTTGACAGCAAATCTAGATGGAACAAAAAACGGGGCCTAGTGTTCCGGACCGACCATAATGGCCGACTATGGTCATTCATTGGCACTACGATCGGTTGGGAAAGCCCCTAAACACTGATGATAATTGCGTAAATCCCATTGTTTCCCGATGGGATTTACCCGTTATTGTAAGAGTGTATGGCCACAGTTACAATCCAATTGTACAATCTTTACACATTTTAAACAAAACATTGTAATACACTGTAATAGCCTGTCTAGGAAAGTGGCCATCATACGCATACTCTGTGGATAGGATGTGTGTAATGAAAATGCAAGGCGAATGGCCAGTTTGTTTGTTATATTGATTTGTACCCCACAATCCCACCATTCAATGTTTGCTCCCTTCTACCTGCTCTGTTTCCTGTGTCCCATTATAACATTCCCCTCTATTGTAATGTTTTTTATATTGTAAATCTTTCCTCCACTTATTAACAAATTACCGGGCTGTATCTACCCCCATTCCATATTACTTTTCTCTCCATAGCTTGACTTTTTCTCCAGACCCTAAAGCTGGGTACACACAGTACAGATTTCTAAAGATGACAGACAGGATCTGCAAGATCTGCATACACACAGTCCCAGCGTTTCCCTATGAATATCATAGGGAGAACGCTCGGGACTGTGTGTTTCCACTAACTCCTCTATAGGGAGTCTAGCGCAGCCGATGGAATTTTTCGGCCTTTCCGAAACGAGCGTTCGGCCGACCCGATCGTTTGCGGGAAACGAGCGTACAACACTAACGATAAAGCCCCGATACCGTCGATCCGACGGTATTGGGGCTTTATCGTTACTGTGTGTACCCGCTTAACCCTTTCCCTGCTCCCTGCACACCTACACATTGCTGGACCTCCTGTAATCTCTGCTGCTGCTCCTTCCCCGAACTTTACTATGTCTGTTTCTCCGGTTTCCTTCAGCTGTCAGATGATCGTAGCTGCACACAGAACAGAAGCAGGAGTTTAAATCTCCCCCCACTGACCTCCTGAAGTCCTGATGTATGTCCCTCACCTGACTAAGGCAAAGGCAGCACTTAGATCCATTCTATTAGAAGGAGACAGTCTCACCCGGCTGTTGGTGACTGAGATGTCCCCTTCGCTGCTTCCAGTCCTCCTCGGTCCTAGTTACCCGTCTGGCCCCTCCAGGGTGCAGATAGTTTAGGTAGTTTCCTCCCTCCCTCTCTTTGCCCAGCGCCGGTAAGATCGTTTGTTTTTTTTTAAACTTTGAAATGTGCTTTTGAGCCACAGAGACAAAGTGCCGCTCTGCTACTTTGTCTCAATGTGGCTCATAACGATATGGCCCTGTACACAGAATTTTTTATTTGTCTACGGCTCTAATATGAACATCAATGATCCCACCATAGGATTAGACTAATAATATAAAATAAAATTCAGATGTAATTTTCTGTCTATATTGTTATTGAATGCGTGGGTCATGCGCCGTGGCAGCATGATGACCTCATGCTCACACTATTCCAGGGAACGGCACCGGGACGCACGCACTCCAGTGCTAAAGTCAGCCCACCAGTGTATTACCCAGTTAGTCAGACCTCCAGCTAGTGTTGTCAGTGCTCCAGTTCATAACCTGGTTAGTCATCCGTCCAGACAGTGTCAGCCCTCCACTTGTTCATTATGCAATTAGTCAGCCCTCCAGTTTATTATCCAGTTAGTCAGTCCTCCAGTTGTTTATTACGCAGTGTTTAGTCAGCCCTCCACCTTCATAACCCGGTATTAGCTAGCCCTCCAGTTAGTGTTAGCCCTCCAGAGTCATCCAGAGTTAATCAGCCCTCCAGTTCATTGCTCAGTATTAGTCAGCCCTGCAGCCAGTTGTAAAAGTTACCTTCCTTAATTTGCCAGTCAGCCCTCCAATTCACAACCCCAAATTATTCAGCCCTCCAGTTAATTACCCAGTGTTAGGTCAGCCTTCCAGTTCATTACCCAGTGTTGGGACAGCCCTCCAGTTCATTACCCATTAGCCAAGTTAGTCAGCTTTCAGTTTAAAGTCTGTTACAGTTATGTTAACCACATCATCACTTGAAAATTTGTGGGCAACAATGTAAAATGGGAAGAGGTCT
The DNA here is from genome assembly GCA_019447015.1 of Hymenochirus boettgeri. Lineage (NCBI taxonomy): Eukaryota > Metazoa > Chordata > Amphibia > Anura > Pipidae > Hymenochirus > Hymenochirus boettgeri. The sequence goes on from CM033471.1 coordinate 35,190,550, forward strand.
TTAAAATGGGTGTGGGCGAGACCTTAGCAAAGTGGGCATGGCCCATCTACCTGTTTATCCCTTTTTTTGCATTCTAAACTGTTGTGAGGTATGCTTTTGCTTGTCCTACTGCTGCTCCCCCCTCAAGATGAAAAAAAACAGTGACAGACACGCAAGTAGGTGCACAGAGGAGGAGCCTAGAGGCAGTCATAAACTACCGTGAAAGGGCCAGTTGGTTGTATTTGCCCCCCAGGCCAAAAGGTCCCAGTCCTCCCCTGCTGTATAGTACAGTATTTGAGGTTGAATAAAGACACATGTCCATCAAATGAACCTACTCAGCAATTTCCACATTTTTGTTGATCCAGAGGAAGGCAAAAAAAAACCATAGCTTTAATTTTTAAAACGTTAATTTTTACAGTGTAGTTGTGTAGTTGTCCTTTAAAGCCATTACCATCATTGATGCTTCCTTGATCAAACCATCAAATCAATTTACAAGCAACTCTCTTCAGTTTCTAATTACTTAAGGAATCACCTGAACATAATTTATTATCATTACATATAGATGATGATGTAATAATAATTTATTTTAAATACTAATATAGACCATAATTTGGAAGAAAATAAATAAAAGACCTTTATAATACATATAGAAAGAGGCAGTGTTGGCTAAAGGACTGGAAAACTGACTTGTGCACTGGGTGAAAAGCTGGCTATTGGAATTTGCACAAAAGAAAACATCTACCGCCTCACATACTTTATGGAAACTTTGTCCATCTGTCCTGGATATTTACATATATTAAGCATTAAATGAAGTCGTATAGGCTAAAGTTTACTACCAATTTCTAATCCACTATATTTAAACATCCCATACCTGTAATGTTTCTGTTGATTGGTCAACGTTAAGCCATTGTTAGGCTGGGAACACACAGAACATTTTTTCTTATTGCGCAACCACTTGCCACTAGTGAGCAGTCATCCGGGACAAATCACTGTGACCAATCAAGTGTTCTATAGAGGCGCGCGATCGGTGGTGAATTTCCAACCCGGATTCCCCAATCCTGGGTGAACGGACAATCAATATTGGTTTTTGGTTGTTTGGTTGGCCCAAAAAATTCTGGTAAACAATCAGTTGTGTATTTTCCCACAGAGATAAGACTCCCAGGGGTTGTATAGTTGGATTTATATGAGCTACCAGTAAAGGAGGAGCCAAATACTACCTAATGGCATAATGACCCATAATGCCTCCCGTGAAACAATTGCCCATTGATTTGATGGGTTTGCCTTGCTGACCAATGTTGTATCACCCTATTGATTGTGGGAGTGTGACACTGGAACACAGCTGCACTGTGTCACCAACAGATCCAAACAATGCAGCTCTGAATCAGCCTTTCTGAATTCCTGCATTGCTTGGGACATGTTTCTCTCTTTACATGTCCTTCTGTTCTGTCACGTGTTTCCAGTGAGTGCCGAATAATGGTGGAGTTTCTGCTGAACACATGGCAGTTTCTTCCGCCGACGGATGATGAGGATGCAGTCCACAATTATTAAAAGCAACAAAAGGAATGATTTATTAGCCATTTTGTTCTATTGAAGTACTTGTTACAATGAATACAGTTTATTTAAACAAAACTGTAGGCAAATAAAAGATGAATAAGATCGTACTATGTTATACAGCAACCCTCCAATTCTATACAGAATCGTTCCTGCTGTGCGCAAAGCCCTCCCCCCAGTGCGGCACCCCCCGCAAACCACGCACCTCCATCCCACCCACGGCTCGCTTCCCGGACCCACCTGTAGGCGTTGGTTAGATGATGTCACATGCAGCGTCCGTTCATATCGCCAACCTTCTTTTAGTATATAGATATGAAAGGAGAATATTTCATTCAATTCAAATGTTACCTATGGGATGAGAACCAAAACAGCTTAAATGTTTAACCATTGAAATGCAAACAGTTAACCTTTAAATTAATGTGTCTGTAAGGATTAATACACACGTGTATTGTGGGGCTGTGTCTGTAGGGTTATACACACGTGTGATTGTGGGGCTGTGTCTGTAAGGATAATACACACATGTGATTGTGGGGCTGTGTCTGTTAGGGTTAATACACACGTGTGATTGTGGGGCTGTGTCTGTAAGGGTTAATACACACGTGTGATTGTGGGGCTGTGTCTGCAAGGATTAATACACACGTGTGATTGTGGGGCTGTGTCTGTAAGGATTAATACACACGTGTGATTGTGGGGCTGTGTCTGTAAAGGTTAATACACACGTGTGATTGTGGGGCCAACCCGCGATGCACAATGTGTTACAAACGGGTGTTTTGACTGACATATTGTGTACACGTTTCGCACACTTTCTCCAATCAACAGTAAAGTAGAAGATCCCTTAATGACCCACAATATTGTCTGGCAAGTGGCTATTATTATCCACACAGCATGTTTCAGATCAAAGATCCTTTATCAAGTGTGTACATGGTAAATGATCTTTGATCTGAAACCACCAGTAAGATTTAGATAATAAGGACATCTGCCATGTTTCTACCAGAAATAATAAAATAAATTAATCCACTTGCTATTTAGCATGTGTGGTGTTTAGATGCATTTTTTAGTCTCCACCTCTAGATGGTGCACCATCAAATAGCTTTACCAAATTTACCATACCAATGGCGACCATACAGCTGGTAAACAGCCTGGCCTGAAGGGCAGTGTTTGGAATTGGTTATAAGTCTTTGGCAAAATTTGTCCACCTGAAAATATATACTCATAGAGAGCTAGCCTAGGGATTACACAGCAGGATATGTATGAGTTCTGCCATTGATCTCAAACATTGCAAAGCAATTAAACCATATCATTTTTTATTCCATGTGTTTAAAAGGAGAACTGTAGTGCGTATAAAGTTTTTTCAAAAACGTGAAAATGAAAATGATCTGGGGCAAGGAGGTAGGTGTTGGTACTTTCTACCTCCCAATAATATTTCTGTGAGGAATGGCAGCACAAAGAAAACTGCTTATGCCAGGCTTCCTGAGTGCTTCAAAACTATTTAAAACAGGAAAGCCCAGGGCACTAACCTGGCAGATAAAAACTTTACATCTGTAGCTTCTCAACTAAACAATATTGGGAGGTAAATAACTCGATCCTACCTGTCCCTGGTACATTTTTAAAAAGTTATTTTCAACGTTAAGTCTAAAAAAGTACACAAAACCTGTGCAATTTCCATCAAAAAGGACCACAAAACCTTAGAAAACACTTTTTTGAGGGGCTTAAATATGCAGGCAGATTAGACAAGTTAGGGCTGTTTACATTAAGTGACGTTTGCGTGGGGATATAATCACTGTATAGTATTTTGGTTGGTACAGGGATACTATATAATATTGAGAATTACTGGTATTAATACATATACTGTAGTTCTGGTTGGTACGGGGATACTATATAATATTGAGAATTACTGGTATTAATACATATACTGTAGATCTGGTTGGTACAGGGATACTATATAATATTGAGAATTACTGGTATTAATACATATACTGTAGTTCTGGTTGGTACAGGGATACTATATAATATTGAGAATTACTGGTATTAATACATATACTGTAGTTCTGGTTGGTACAGGGATTCTATATAATGAGAATTACTGGTATTAATACATATACTGTAGTTCTGGTTGGTACAGGGATACTATATAAATTGAGAATTACTGGTATTAATACATATACTGTAGTTCTGGTTGGTACAGGGATACTATATAAGATTGAGAATTACTGGTATTAATACATATACTGTAGATCTGGTTGACCCAGGGATACTTTCCGATTGCTGTTTGGAGTCAGGAAGGAATTCCCCCCCTTTTTAGCTGGGGTTTATTGCCTGGACTTGATGGACCTATGATATCTTCATTCAACCTTATTTACTATGTAACTATGTAATGTCATTTTATTTACATACAGTCCTGAAAATCAAAGGTGACCCCACAATCACAGCAATAACAGGTCTAAGCCATGTACCAAATCATTGGGACGAAGATCAAGCTGGAGGCAAAAATAACTTCAACACTGTGTGAATCTAGAAAGAGAACTAATACAGTGAATGGCCATTAGGAGCGAGCATTCACTTTCTCTTATTAGGATTAGCAAATGTAGCAGAACTATAACTCCCAATTGTCACTAAGATCCCCTAAAAGTTACAGGAATAGGTTACATTCCATATCTCTGATTCAACACCCAATAGAGTTTTCTAAATAAATTGTTTCACTGCTAAAAATATTGTGTGCCCCCCCCCCCCTACAGGTGATAGTGGAACATTCCAACTGCCATTTTCATCACTCAGCCCTATGATGTCACCAACTATGATGTCACAACATAATTACAGAAGAACAAAGAATTTTGCCCAAAAGAACCTGCCACCACATGAAGGTAGACTCTTTTACAGGACCTTAACATACCCAACTAGTCTAACCTAGCCTAACCTAACAAACTATCTAAAGCTAATCTAACAGTTTGAATTGCCTTTTAACAATATCTAACACATTCAGTAAAGAAAATATGAAAAAATAATAGTATATGTTTGGTTGAAAAATTTACCACACATACAATGAGACCAGACAGTAAAGGTCCCATACAGTGAGAACAGACAGTAAAGGTCCCATACAGTGAGAACAGACAGTAAAGGTCCCATACAGTGAGAACAGACAGTAAAGGTCACATACAGTGAGAACAGACAGTAAAGGTCCCATACAGTGAGAACAGACAGTAAAGGTCACATACAGTGAGAACAGACAGTAAAGGTCCCATACAGTGAGAACAGACAGTAAAGGTCCCATACAATGAGACCAGACAGTAAAGGTCCCATACAGTGAGAACAGACAGTAAAGGTCACATACAGTGAGACCAGACAGGAAAGCTCCCATACAGTGAGACCAGACAGTATAGGTCCCATACAGTGAGAACAAACAGTAAAGGTCCCATACAGTGAGACCAGACATTAAAGGTCCCATACAGTGAGAACAGACAGTAAAGCTCCCATACAGTGAGAACAGACAGTAAAGCTCCCATACAGTGAGAACAGACAGTTAAGGTCCCATACAGTGTGAACAGACAGTAAAGGTCCCATACAGTGAGAACAGACCGTAAAGGTCCCATACAGTGAGAACAGACCGTAAAGGTCCCATACAGTGAGAACAGACAGTTAAGGTCCCATACAGTGAGAACAGACAGTTAAGGTCCCATACAGTGTGAACAGACAGTAAAGGTCCCATACAGTGAGAACAAACAGTAAAGGTCCCATACAGTGAGACCAGACATTAAAGGTCCCATACAGTGAGAACAGGCCGTAAAGGTCCCATACAGTGAGAACAGACCGTAAAGGTCCCATACATATTCTATCCACTATTTTTCACATTCTCTCTCTCTCTCTCTCCTGTAGACTCTGTTCTCTATCTCTCACATTCTATCTCTCCTGCAGTCTCTATTCTCTATCTCACTCTCCTGCATTGTATCAACTCTCTCACTTACACTAAACATACACACTCTCACGCATACTTTACACACACTCTCTCTCACATACTGTACATACACTCTCTCACATATACTGTACATACACCCTCTCTCACATACAATGGTTGGCACCAAATCTGGTAAAATCAATTGCACAAACTCTGATAAAGTATTGGCACACAGATATGGTTCTAATGTACCGGCACCTTTAGACACACAGGGATTTAAATAGGTCTTGAAAGCTAAAGCTGACTACAGTTCAATATTTTAATCCAAGCTAAATGCTACAAATGTATACTGTCAGTGTTATCATTTAATCAGACTGGACTTTATATCATATCATTATGCAAACATACTGAAAATGTAAAGTGTGGGGCAGGCCTAATCATAGAATGGTCATACACTAAAAGATAATTATATGACTGCACAGCTTGTACCCTGTTGTCATGGTGATGTCAACTACCAGACAACACCCCCCACTTTTTTTTTTTTTTTACTTGTTAAAGAATTAGCTAATTCCAACCTTCCATGGTTTCTCTAAGGTCCTTCTGGTCCCTCCACAGGGGTACTCAGTCCATCAGCCAGGTGATCAAAAAACAGTTAAAAAAAAGTTCTTATCTCATATCCCCATGAATACCTCCATCCTTAAAGGAGAAATATAGTGGGGAAACCTCTAAACCATCTTTCTCCTGACAGTACCCAGGGTGGTTACATGGTTTTGGGTTCCATCTAAATGTGTCATACCTACAGTCAAAGACTCGTTATGCCAGTCTAGATTCACCATTCACTGGCCAATGGACAAATACTGGAAGTATTGGGGAGGTGGGTCTAGACTGGCATTACAAGCCAATCTTTGACAGCAAATCTAGATGGAACAAAAAACGGAGGGCCTAGTGGTTCCGGACCGACCATAATGCCGACTATGGTCATTCATTGGCACTACGATCGGTTGGGAAAAGCCCCTAAACACTGATGATAATTGCGTAAATCCCATTGTTTCCCGATGGGATTTACCCGTTATTGTAAGAGTGTATGGCCACAGTTACAATCCAATTGTACAATCTTTACACATTTTAAACAAAACATTGTAATACACTGTAATAGCCTGTCTAGGAAAGTGGCCATCATACGCATACTCTGTGATAGGATTGTGTAATGAAAATGCAAGGCGAATGGCCAGTTTGTTTGTTATATTGATTTGTACCCCACAAATCCCACCATTCAATGTTTGCTCCCTTCTACCTGCTCTGTTTCCTGTGTCCCATTAATAACATTCCCCTCTTATTGTAATGTTTTTTATATTGTAAATCTTTCCTCCACTTATTATTACAAATTACCGGGCTGTTTATCTACCCCCCATTCCATATTACTTTTCTCTCCATAGCTTGACTTTTTCTCCAGACCCTAAAGCTGGGTACACACAGTACAGATTTCTGAAAGATGACAGACAGGATCTGCAAGATCTGCATACACACAGTCCCGAGCGTTCTCCCTATGAATATCATAGGGAGAACGCTCGGGACTGTGTGTTTCCACTAGACTCCTCTATAGGGAGTCTAGCGCAGCCGATGGAAATTTTCGGCCTTTCCCGAAACGAGCGTTCGGCCGACCCGATCGTTTGGCGGGAAACGAGCGTACACACATAACGATAAAGCCCCGAAACCGTCGGTATTGGGGCTTTATCGTTACTGTGTGTACCCAGCTTAACCCTTTTCCCTGCTCCCTGCACACCTACACATTGCTGGACCTTCTGTAATCTCTGCTGCTGCTTCCTTCCCCGAACTTTACTATGTCTGTTCTCCGGTTTCCTTCAGCTGTCAGATGATCGTAGCTGCACACAGAACAGAAGCAGGAGTTTAAATCTCCCGCCCACTGGACCTCCTGAAGTCCTGATGTATGTCCCTCACCTGACCTAAGGGCATAAGGCAGCACTTAGATCCATTCTATTAGAAGGAGACAGTCTCAGCCCGGCTGTTGGGTGACTGAGATGTCCCCGTTCGGCTGCTTCCAGTCCTCCTCGGTCCTAGTTACCCGTCTGGCCCCTCCAGGGTGCAGATAGTTTAGGTAGTTTCCTCCCTCCCTCTCTTTGCCCAGCGCCGGTAAGATCGTTTTGTTTTTTTTAAACTTTGAAATGCTGCTTTTGAGCCACAGAGACAAAGTGCCGCTCTGCTACTTTGTCTCAATGTGGCTCATAAGCGATATGGCCCTGTACACAGAATTTTTTATTTGTCTACGGCTCATAATATGAACATCAATGATCCCACCATAGGATTAGACATAATAATAAATAAATAAAATTCAGATGTAATTTATCTGTCTATATTGTTATTTGAATGCGTGGGTCATGCGCCGTGGCAGCATGATGACCTCATGCTCACACATATTCCAGGGAACGGCACCGGGACGCACGCACTCCAGTGCTAAAGTCAGCCCACCAGTGTATTACCCAGTTAGTCAGACCTCCAGCTAGTGTTGTCAGTGCTCCAGTTCATAACCTGGTTAGTCATCCGTCCAGACAGTGTCAGCCCTCCACTTGTTCATTATGCAATTAGTCAGCCCTCCAGTTTATTATCCAGTTAGTCAGTCCTCCAGTTGTTTATTACGCAGTGTTAGTCAGCCCTCCACTTCATAACCCGGTATTAGCTAGCCCTCCAGTTAGTGTTAGCCCTCCAGAATCATCCAGAGTTAATCAGCCCTCCAGTTCATTGCTCAGTATTAGTCAGCCCTGCAGCCAGTGTAAAAGTTATCCTTCCTTAATTTGCCAGTCAGCCCTCCAATTCACAACCCCAAATTATTCAGCCCTCCAGTTAATTACCCAGTGTTAGGTCAGCCTTCCAGTTCATTACCCAGTGTTGGGACAGCCCTCCAGTTCATTACCCATTAGCCAAAGTTAAGTCAGCTTTTCAGTTTATAAGTCTGTTACAGTTATGTTAACCACATCATTCACTTGAAAATTTGTGGGCAACAATGTAAAATGGGAAGAGGTCTTTAAAATGGGTGTGGGCGAGACCTTAGCAAAGTGGGCATGGCCCATCTACCTGTTTATCCCTTTTTTGCATTCTAAACTGTTGTGAGGTATGCTTTTGCTTGTCCTACTGCTGCTCCCCCCTCAAGATGGAAAAAAAACAGTGACAGACACGCAAGTAGGTGCACAGAGGAGGAGCCTAGAAGGCAGTCATAAACTACCGTGAAAGGGCCAGTTGGTTGTATTTGCCCCCCAGGCCAAAAGGTCCCAGTCCTCCCCTGCTGTATAGTACAGTATTTGAGGTTGAATAAAGACACATGTCCATCAAATGGAACCTACTCAGCAATTTCCACATTTTTGTTGATCCAGAGGAAGGCAAAAAAAAACCATAGCTTTAATTTTTAAAACGTTAATATTTACAGTGTAGTTGTGTAGTTGTCCTTTAAAGCCATTACCATCATTGATGCTTCCTTGATCAAACCAATCAAATCAATTTACAAGCAACTCTCTTCAGTTTCTAATTACTTAAGGAATCACCTGAACATAATTTATTATCATTACATATAGATGATGATGTAATAATAATTTATTTTAAATACTAATATAGACCATAATTTGAGAAGAAAATAAATAAAAGACCTTTATAAATACATATAGAAAGAGGCAGTGTTGGCTAAAGGACTGGAAAACTGACTTGTGCACTGGGTGGAAAGCTGGCTATTGGAATTTGCACAAAAGAACAATCTACCGCCTCACATACTTTATGGAAACTTTGTCCATCTGTCCTGGATATTACTAAATATATTAAGCATTAAAATGAAGTCGTATAGGCTAAAGTTTACTACCAATTTCTAATCCACTATATTTAAACATCCCATACCTGTAATGTTTCTGTTGATTGGTCAACGTTAAGCCATTGTTAGGCTGGGAACACACAGGAACATTTTTCGTATTGCGCGACCACTTGCCACTAGTGAGCAGTCATCCGGGACAAATCACTGTGACCAATCAAGTGTTCTATAGGAGGGCGCGCGATCGGTGGTGAATTTCCAACCCGGATTCCCCAATCCTGGGTGAACGGACAATCAATATTGGTTTTTTGGTTGTTTGGCCCAAAAAAATCTGGTAAACAATCAGTTGTGTATTTTACCACAGAAGATAAGACTCCCAGGGGGTGTATAGTTGGATTTATATGAGCTACCAGTAAAGGATGAGCCAAAATACTACCTAATGGCATAATGACCCATAATGCCTCCCGTGAAACAATTGCCCATTGATTTGATGGGTTTGCCTTGCTGACCAATGTTGTATCACCCTATTGATGATTGGGATGTGACACTGGAACACAAGCTGCACTGTGTCACCAACAGATCCAAACAATGCAGCTCTGAATCAGCCTTTCTGAATTCCTGCATTGCTTGGGACATGTTTCTCTCTTTACAATGTCCTTCTGTTCTGTCACGTGTTTCCAGTGAGTGCCGAATAATGGTGGAGTTTCTGCTGAACACATGGCAGTTTCTTCGCCGACGGATGATGAGGATGCAGTAACACAATTATTAAAAGCAACAAAAGGAAATGATTTATTAGCCATTTAATTGTTCTATTGAAGTACTTGTTACAATGAATACAGTTTATTTAAACAAAACTGTAAGGCAAATAAAAGATGAATAAGATCGTACTATGTATAACTAGCAACCCTCCAATTCTATACAGAATCGTTCCTGCTGTGCGCAAAGCCCTCCCCCCAGTGGCGCGACCCCCCGCAAACCACGCACCTCCATCCCACCCACGGCTCGCTTCCCGGACCCACCTGTAGGCGTTGGTTAGATGATGTCACATGGCCAGCGTCCGTTCATATCGCCAACCTTCTTTTAGTATATAGGATATGAAAGGAGAATATTTCATTCAATTCAAATGTTACCTATGGGATGAGAACCAAAACAGCTTAAATGTTTAACCATTGAAATGCAAACAGTTACCTTTAAATTAATGTGTCTGTAAGGATTAATACACACGTGTGATTGTGGGGCTGTGTCTGTAAGGGTTAATACACACGTGTGATTGTGGGGCTGTGTCTGTAAGGATTAATACACACATGTGATTGTGGGGCTGTGTCTGTTAGGGTTAATACACACGTGTGATTGTGGGGCTGTGTCTGTAAGGGTTAATACACACGTGTGATTGTGGGGCTGTGTCTGCAGGATTTTTATAATTTACACACGTGTGATTGTGGGGCTGTGTCTGTAAGGATTAATACACACGTGTGATTGTGGGGCTGTGTCTGTAAAGGTTAATACACACGTGTGATTGTGGGGCCAACCCGCGATGCACAATGTGTTACAAACGGGTGTTTTGACTGACATATTGTGTAACGTTTCGCACACTTTCTCCAATCAACAGTAAAGTTAGAAGATCCCTTAATGACCCACAATATTGTCTGGCAAGTGGCTATTTATTATCCACACAGCATGTTTCAGATCAAAGATCCTTTATCAAGTGTGTACATGGTAAATGATCTTTGATCTGAAACCACCAGTAAGATTTAGATAATAAGGACATCTGCCATGTTTCTACCAGAAATAATAAAATATAAATTAATCCACTTGCTATTTAGCATGTGTGGTGTTTAGATGCATTTTTTAGTCTCCACCTCTAGATGGTGCACCATCAAATAGCTTTACCAAATTTACCATACCAATGGCGACCAATACAGCTGGTAAACAGCCTGGCCTGAAGGGGCAGTGTGTGGAATTGGTTATAAGTCTTTGGCAAAATTTGTCCACCTGAAAATATATACTCATAGGAGAGCTAGCCTAGGGATTACACAGCAGGGATATGTATGAGTTCTGCCATTGATCTCAAACATTGCAAAGCAATTAAACCATATCATTGTTTATTCCATGTGTTTAAAAGGAGAACTGTAGTGCGTATAAAGTTTTTTCAAAAACAGTGAAAATGAAAATGATCTGGGGCAAGGAGGTAGGGTTGGTACTTTCTACCTCCCAATAATATTTCTGTGAGGAATGGCAGCACAAAGAAAACTGCTTATGCCAGGCTTCCTGAGTGCTTCAAAACTATTTAAAACAGGAAAGCCCAGGGCACTAACCTGGCAGATAAAAACTTTACATGCTGTAGCTTCTCAACTAAACAATATTGGGAGGTAAAAATACTCGATCCTACCTGTCCCTGGTACATTTTTAAAAAGTTAATTTTCACAGTTAAGTCTAAAAAAGTCACACAAAACCTGTGCAATTTCCATCAAAAAAGGACCACAAAACCTTAGAAACAACTTTTCCTCTTCTGAATCTATAGAATTATTCCAATCGCCTGTTTTGGTTAAATTGAATAAGTAAAAAGCTTGAGGGTGAGGCCACACTAGCGCATTTTTTTCGCACGTTTGCACCCGCGATTTCCGCTAAAAATGGAAATCTCCGGAATGCGAAAAGAGTCCCTATGCTGTGCATAGGGGGAACACTTGGGACTGTGTGTATGCAGATCTTTGAAAGATGACAGACAGGATCTGCAAGAGGGCATCAATGAAAATACTACCGTTTGTTGATAAAGTAAAGGTCTGTGGGTCAATATGCAGAGTCAGTTTAATATGAGGCTTTAATAAAAACATGAGTCAGCAGCTGGCATTGGCTGTGAATTTTCTAAACATCCCCTCATATCCTGAGAGAGAGAGGGAGACGGGGAGAATGAGGCTGAATTGGAAACAGCCTGTAAAGGATCACAGAGGGAAGGCATTGGAGGGGGCGTTCCACTAAGAGAAAGAAAGGGAGATGTGGAGAGGAGTAGAAAGCAAGACAGAGTTTAACAGGAGAAGAACTTTGTCTCTTTTCTGATTCAGTTTTGAGGACTTTTAAAATTCTGCCTCCTTGTGAAACTGTAAGTGATGAAGATCCTGGTAGTGAATAGAAAGGACAATGTTGATTTGATGGATTGGATGGCTCAATAACGTAATCCTACCTCCCCCCAACCCCAAAAAAACAAAACACTTATTGGCAAAGAGACCCCATTCCTATCTTCCCTGGAAATCCAATGGAATAGTCTGTCAAACATTCCAGACTTAGGAACAAATTTAGAAGAAGGAATTTTAGACAAGTGGGAGACACATACAGTAACAGCCTATACAGCCTGTGGATGCTTGCTGAACTTTAATAGCAGACCAGCTGACCAGGTAGGTCAATACAGAAGAATGTATTAACTTGTTACCAAGTCTAGCAAATAACTTGTCGAAAGTAAAAAAAAAAAAGGAGAAGTCAAAGCAGATGAGATTAAAAACAATGGATATCTGTTTTGTTAACTGTAGGTGACTGTCTGCCTTTATGAAGAAGCATGAACTTATAAATAATTATTCTGACCAGCATCTGTCTTTATTTAAAACTAAATTAAAGAAATGTATTTATTCATTAAGCAGTGCTAAATCCCTCCTATCATCCATAGAAGAAATGCTGCCCTCTGGTGGTCAGATTATCAAGCAAACTAGAATGCTTGCTTGGAATTACCAAGCAAGAAATTCATAACAAAGAATCTTTCAAACACTTGTGGCTCTTTTATGTCAGCAATACGTAACCATTATTCCTATAAATGTTACAAAACTTCAACTCCCAGCAGTCCTTGATTGCCCTCAGCTACTGCAGGGTTTGAAGATGCATGCTGGGAGTTGTGTTTTTCAAGATAACTATATTAGTGGACAGTAAACACTGTGCTTTTTATTTGTGATTTTGTTCAGAAATGGTTTGTTGGAACCTTGGCACGCCAGATGTTTAGAAACTACAACTCGCAGCATGCCTTGGTTGCATTTTGCAAGGCATAATTCAACATCATTGATTGACTGATCCTGTACGTGTGTAACATGTAACCAATATCACTTTGTGAGTGGCTTGGGAATAAAACAGTTAAAATCCCATTGGCCAGAACAATGCTTTCCAAAGCAGCCTGGAGAGAGATTGGCTAATGTCCAGCCTAATGTTGCAGTTTGTGTAAAACAAGTGGTTTGCCCTTAAAGACACAGAACAACATTACTTTAGCATTGATAGGAATGTCTGGAATCAAATCAACTGGAAGTTTCAACAACAGGATAGACTTTTCTCTTGCTGGAATGTTGGTGTTGAATTCACTGCTGCCATGAGAGACTGAGAGTTGTAGTTTCAAAACACTGAGGGGGTTTGGCCAGGCTGGCTGACATTACATTGGTCACAGTAAAAGTAACCGCGGTGGACATTTTGCCTAGGCCGATCGACCGGGATTGACTGAAATGTCTAATTCTGATGAAAAGACAACCAACATTACTATTATAACTATTATCCCTGTAACAGGCTGTCCACCCTTAAAAAAACAAAACTGGTGACTTGTCAGTAATCTACCCACAACCCCAACTGCTATTTTTATCAGTTTATTACATGTATTTGTAACCAGATATTTAATGATAAGTTCCTTTCTGGCAAAGGTATCTGCCTCCTTCCTCTGCTCACTGAGCTTTCTATAAGCATGTGTATAGGAGGCAGCAAAATGGAGACAATAATTGTGAATGAGTTACACTCTCATTAACCTATACAATATCAGTTAGCGCCGGTTTAACCCCTTATTATTGCACATCACCCTGCATTAAATGAGAGCCACAGAGCTTTACATCACCATCACACGTATAAATACACAGTACCCCAATGAGAAGGCAGCACGTGTGTGTGATCCCAGAATAGATCTGTAATGTAATATGAGTAACGGCACAATCCAGGGAGGGTCCTACAGTCCTCAAAGCAACAACACCCAAGATACTGACAGTTTTAATCTTAACAGAGAAAATTCCTTTGGCTTAGAATAACGGTTATTTAGGAAAGACAGAATACAAAAGGTTTCTTAGTCATTACATTACTATCATTGGGGTGATTATATAGTCCTGCCTGCCTGGTTGTTTACTACATAAGCTTTAGCAGAACAGAAACTTTTAATGATGGTCTCTAGCCTCTACGCTAATATCGCTCCTCTCTGAATGTCTTTGTAAAGTGTCTCAGCCGGGGAAAGCAGTAGGGCATCTCCCACCATAATGCAAATGACAGATACACATGAACAACGTGCCCCGCAGCCTAATACACACTTGCTAGAAAAGTTAATATTAAAGAGTTAATACGTTTTTGCATGTCTACACAAAAACATTGGAGCTGATGCAATAAAAGGAGCAAATGTTTTCCTGTGCTATTAATCTGCAGCAACCAATCAGATTAACCAATCTGCAATTAAACATCTGATTGGTTGCAGCAAATTAATAGCACAGGAAAACTTTTGCTCCTTTTCTTACTCGAAGTTGCTAGGGGTTCTTGCAGCAAACATCAGCAACAGAGGACGTGAGATTTTCCATGCACTGTACAGCTGATCACCCAATGGCTGCATTAGTATAAATCAACTCTGTAAGTATGAAGTAAACATACACAAGATCAGCTGTTTAAAAGACCAGAAGCGAACCGGAAGTTTGGTTCCGGTCTTTTAAACAGCTAGGCCCCACTGCTGTGATTCGTATTGCGATCCGATCCAATTGTGGATTGCATTTGTAGTGATTAAGGACTAGTATGCAAATTGCAATGCAAAAAAATAGCAACGCATTTCTTGATAGTTGCATACCCCATAACAGTCTAAAGTCCGCACTATATATATATATATATATATATATATATATATATATAAACATATATCATTTACTTTTGTCTTTCCAGAGATCTGCACTTTGTTGGGTGGGGATTTCTGGATACGGAATACTGACAGTTCAATCCAAAATTTGTGTCTAACAGCTTCCCGTCTGTCTCAGTAATGCCCCCGATCCACCCAGACATTAACATTCACACCCTTACTCTGCTTGACACACAAAGGGGGGTAACCTACAAATTACTGTTATTGCTCCATTTTCATTGTTAGGGGGGGAATGGAAAACATAGATCTGTCCCTTTCATAAAATGCTTAAAGGACAGCCAAGTTCATCAGCTTGCCAAAGGCTCCATTTGGAAATAATCTGTCTCTGGATATAAAACCAATCACAAAGGCTTCTTGGCAGTCCATAGAACATCATTTGCATTATCTATGAATGTGTCATGTTGGAGTTCCCCTAGCATTTCCTTTATTTTTCCAATTTTACAGCCAGAATAATATCAGTAAAACATCTACGAACAGGGATAATGACAGTAATTGAGGCTTTCTGGACCGTTAATACTTGTTGCCAGTTAGTAAAGGAACAAACTAGAATAGAAATGGCCCTGAATCATTTCTATCATTGCATTTTGGAGAATCGATACATAAAATTCTGCACATTTCTGGGCATGGACTCAGATACAAGCCCAGTAAGTTTTCTAACCAACCCCTTCTCTCCCAGAGCTGTCAATTAACTACTGGCTGACCTTCCCAAGACATCTCTGTCATCAAAAAAATCTATTTTTACTCCCCATTCAAGCTCTTTTACATTATAGCAATAGTATGCTGTTATGAATTAGCATTAGGTACCGTATATACTCAAGTATAAACCGACCCGAGTATAAACCGAGGTACCCAATTTCAGCAAAAATCCTAATAAAAGTTGTTGACCCGAGTATAAACCGAGGGTAGAAATGCCAACTCACTTGGCATTCAAGATGTCTGGACATACACTCCCAGCATGCTTTATTAGCTGGGAGTTGCAGTTTACAAACATCTTGAATGCCAAGTGAGGGTGGCATTCAAGATGTTTGGAAACTACAACTCCCAGCATGTTATTTAGCGGGAGTTGTAGTTTCAAACATCTTGAATGCCACCTCACTTGGCATTCAAGATGTTTGGAAACTGCAACTCCCAGCTAATAAAGCATGCTGGGAGTTGTAGTTTCCAAACATCTTGAATGCCCCCCTCCCACCCAGTTCAGTTTGTACTGTGGGCTCTCTTCTCCCTGTGGGCTCTCTTCTCCCTCTGGGCTCTCTTCTCCCTCTGGGCTCTCTTCTCCCTCTGGGCTCTCTTCTCGGCATTCTGGCAGGCATCCGGCAGCGCGCGCGCATTCCTGTACTGGCGCGCCGGCTGACGTCAACTGCCCAGCGCCGGGCTTGGCGCCGGCAGTGACGTCAGACCGGCGCGCCAGTACAGAAAAAGATCGCGGGCTGCCGGAATGCCCAGGTAAGTGGTTGACTGAGTAAAACCGAGTCCGAGTTTTCAGGCTGATTTTCAGCCTGAAAAACTCGGTTTATACTCGAGTATATACGGTAAATGAATTAGGCATTAAATCAAGACTGGCCATGCAAGTTATTGTATTATGTAATGATTAGTAATAGTCAATGAAATAGCCCCAAGTTTAACCAGTAAGGCCCCAGTAAACCTCCATATCATGGTCACACCACTCTTTGTGGGCCATGTGACTTTAGGGGGCCCCATTATTGTCCTTTAAGTCTTAGAATGCTATTTCCATCATACTAATTAATAACTCTATGATGAATTTCCCCTTTAACTGTATATTAAAGTGTATGTGGCTGGACTACAGTACTCTCTCATAAGAAAAGAAAGCAAAGGCCATGATAAGATTACAGAGGATCAAAAGCTTCAGAAGAAAAAAAGAAGCCATAAAAACAAGATAAACAGGCAGTGATGTGTGCGCTGGGATCTTATGAGTTTTCATAGGAATGTCCAGCTTGGCTTCGCATCAGCCTTTCAATAGGAAATCAAAACAAGACGCCCTGTATATGAAATCATCGAAGTTGGGACATTGCTGTCTCGACAAACTTTGGTGTTGTAAATTGAACTTTGAATTGTAAAATTCATATCAAAATAAAGCAATATATATATGGCTATAGGAAAATATTTATGAATCGTTTGTAAACAATGCATTTAAAAATTTAAAGGAGAACTACTGTGTGTATAAAGATTTTTTTAAATACAGTTAAACTGAAAAGTACTTGGGACAGGGATATAGGACTGGTAATTCCTACCTCCCAATATTGTTTCTGTGAGGAGCACCAGCCCAAAGAAAACAGATTCTGCCAGTCTTCCTCCTGGCTTCAGCACTATCTTTAATACAGGAATAGTCCACGTCTAACCTGGCAGATTATAACTGGAAGTGCTGTAGCTCCTCAACAAAATGATATTATGAGGTAGGAATAATCAATCCGACCTCCCTGCCCCAGGTACTTTCCATTTTAAAAAGTAAATTTTTAGAATATAGTTATCCTTTAACTTCTCTGGGAGGAGGGAGGGTTTGCAACGTGGCTTCATTAATGCCCTGTAACTCTCAACTCCCTCTGTTATTCTACTTACTGTTCCCGTGTCTTTTTTCTCCATTAGTTTCTCTTTCAGAGATGCATGCTCGGTCGCAGGAAACTGTCGGGTGCAGCTACTTTTGCCGCAACCAAAAGTCCTTCGTCCTGGCCAACCGGTTGGAAGAGCCGAATGGTCTATCAGGTCGAAGCGCTATACTTAATTCTTCCCAACTATCACTGTACCATTTAATGTTGATCTGTCCTCTATTTCCTTAGATATCCAACCTGAACCTTCTTACATTTCAGCTGTCAATCAAATAATCACACTTTTCTGCTGTAAACAATTTTGCTGTAGCGGGGATGGTGACAGAAATTTTACATTTTGTATGCTGTATTCTGTATGCAGTTTTGACAGTTGGTATACTTGATTTCCTAAAAAGTCAGGTCAGATGGAAGTGGGAGTATTTAAAGGGGGGAGCAAAACATGTACTCTTTTGAAGGCATGCAGCAACCCCCACACACACCTCAGAGTAAGTGCTACTTACTTACTGTATTAAATTATAGATTAAGATGAGGCAAACTAATCTTTTCAGTATAGTTACCTTTTAAAGATCAAAGGTAATTTTATGTCCAGGATGACCAAACGCAGAATGTCCATAAAATTAGGACATGCATTTAATTAGTAAACGAATGGCAAGTTCTGGTACCTTCACAGTTTAGTTCTTCCTTACCCTGTCCATATTTATACACATACACTTTCAAACAACTTAGCTCTAACCACCCTTCACATAGTGGTTTAGAATAAAAACTACCAAGTATCCATACACAAGACAGGAATTCTAGCCAATAAACACAGTGTACAAACAAGTCCAAGATTCTTCACCATGCTTGTTTTATTTACATGAAGGCACAGTACATCTCCCCCCTATATCTGAGGTGGTTTGGGAGGGAACAGTATACAGTATTTTTTCTGCTGGCGTGAATCCGTTTTTGGCACCATTAAATCACTGCATTCATGTAGGATTTGCTTTAACTGGCAAGACACACTGTGTTATTTCTTGAATTTAAAAAAAAAAAAAATCTGTTTAAGTATGGGTTAGCGTGAAACTCGGCCAGGAAAAAGAAATATTTTCTCTTTACACTATGAACTGTACAAAGCAGCAGCGTGGACGGCTGGAAGGCTGTCACCCCCAGAATGATCCTGGCCAGTGTTTTATAGGCAAAAGCACAAAATTAAAACCGTTAGAGTGTGAATTCCTGAAAGCATTTCCTCGCTATATTGGAGGGGTTTTTATTAACAATGTCATGGCTTCTTTTAGGATGAGGTGAGACTTTTAATCATTTTTTTGCCATTTCTGTGCATATATAATTTTATGACTTACACCTTCAAGTTCTGCATTGGTGACTTCCAAAAATACACTGTAAAGTGATTTATGACCTCAGAAAATTCATTAGTGTCAGCAGTCTTCCTGCCTGCTGCACAATTCACTTCTAAGGCTGGATACACACCAGCCGAGTTTTTGTCTGATGCCTGCGGCCGGCAGTGCGCGCGATAAAACGTGTGGTCCCATAGGAAACCGCACAATCGGCTGTGATTTACAAACAGTCCCGATCCTCTGTTCATCCGATACAGTTAAACAGGTGACCCCATAGGGAACCGTACGATCTGCCATGATTTACCGATAGTCCGGATCGCCTGTTCGTTCGATACGGATGAAAAGGGGTTGCGGCCGGCCTCCTCACACGATCAGATATTTCCAGCCGGCCGACCGATACACGGCACTATCGGCCAGAAATATCTTCTGGTTTGTACCCAGCCTTAGGGTCAAGCATAGCTCTACTGGCCATATTTATTTTTAACATCGTTATCGTTAAAATAACGGACGGTGTTCTACGATATGGGCCGTTATTTTATGATATAGATCGTAATCCTACGATATCGCTATTGTAATTCTACGGTACCGATATCGTAAATTACCGATCGTTATCGGAAAATACCAATCGTTATCATAGAATAACGATCGTTATCGTAGAATAACGATTGTTACCTTTGAATCGCAAAATAACGATTCTACGATAACGATCGGTATTCTACGATAACAACCGGTATTTTACGATATCTGTACCATAGATTTATGGTAGCAATATCGTAGGATTACGGTCAATATCGTAAAATAACGGTCCATATCGTAGAACACTGATCGTTATTTTTACGATAATGATGTTTTATAAATATGGCCCTACATCTCATTTGGGTACATTATGGTAAAATATGGCAAGTTGGATGGATAATCCTGCATTCACTGTGGATGTTAATTTTAAAGGGAAACAAAACTCCCGAAAAAGATAATTTAAAGTTACGTCCAGATGGATCTATAATTCACAGGGAGGTGGATTGCTTATTATCAGTGCTCTGTGAATAATAGAACTCAGACAATACAGGGTTAAACTTATCTTGTGGCGTTTTACTCGACCTGCCTCCTATCTTCTGCGCATGTTCAGAAGCTGCAAGAGTAGAGCCAGCAGGTAAGTTTAACCCTTCATTTTTTACAGGGTGGTGGGAATATATCCAATCTTCCTTTTAATTACAATCCATTTTGTTTAGTTCCCATTTATGTGTCAGATTATGGTTTATGGAACTTGTGTGCTTGCTAAAGCACCAGGCCATTGGACAAAGGGACGTATTTATAAAGCAGCGGTATTGTTACAGTGTACGCTGTAACTATTATCATTATATAATACATACGTGTGATATTTTATAATGGGAGATGCAGTGGTATATATCCTTATAAAAATCACTCAGCTATGTCACTAAGTGACTCATTTCTTATATTTCTTATATCCCATCCTTATAAGGATATTACACCACCTCGGAGCTGCCTTCCCTGTATAAAAGCACTCGGCCTACACTGTAAGGGGTGCATTATCCCTTATATTATGATGGCAATGTAAAATAGTGACCATAATTTTTCAATATAATAATAATATTATTTTCAATAAGATTTCCCCTGCCCAGACCTAAAAGCCGTGTTTTTTCTTAAAAAGATTAATCAGAACTGTACTTACAGCCTTTCCTTCCCGCCGTGTAATTGGCTGCGTCTCAACCAATAGTGTGAAATAATGTCCGGTAGTGTAAATTAATGCCCAGTAGTGTAAAATAATGACGGTAGTATAAAATAATTCCCAGTAGTGTAAAATAATGCCCACTAGTTTAAAATAATGCCCAGTAGTATAAAATAATGACAGTAGTGTAAGATAATGCCCAGTAGTGTAAGATAATGCCCAGTAGTGTAAAAAAATGCCCAGTAGAGTAAAATAATGCCCAGTACTATAAAGTAATGCTCGGTAATGTAAAATAATGCCCAGTAGTGTAAAATAATCCTCAGTAGTGTAAAATAATGCCCAATAGTGTAAAAAAATGCCCAATAGAGTAAAATAATGCCCAGTAGTGTAAAATAATCCTCAGTAGTGTAAAATAATGCCAAGTAGTGTAAAATAATGTCTGGTAGTGTTTTTGGCCGACCGACCGATTCACGGCACTTTCGGTTAGTCGGCCAAAGATATCGTCTGGTGTGGGGCAGCCGGCCGCAGCCGACATTGATTGTTCGTTCGTCCGGATCGGACAAACGATCGGATGTGCTGGAAAATTCTGATCAACCGGATTTGCTGCGACCGACGGATATTTGTTCCGTGTGGGCCATATTGACCTGAATAGGTCTAAATGAAGACCGGCAACCATGCTCCGTAGGTATAAAATAGAAATTCTTTATTGTCACAGGTTAAAAACACATCGCTGCTAGGCGCTGCACAAAGATCACTGCACTCACAGATAATGGAAATACTGTAATGACTAAGCCCTACGCGTTTCGTGGACACCTCCTCACTGCAGTCCGGCCGTGTGTACCCAGCCTAAAATAGTGTCCAGTTGTGTAAAATAATGGCAAGTGGGGTAAAATAATAATGGAAGTGTTTAATAATGCCCAGTAGTGTAAAATAATGCCTGGTAGTGTAAAATAATGCCCAGCAGTGTAAAATAGTGTCAGCAGTGTAAAGCAATGCCCAGTTGTGTAAAATATTACAGAAGTGTTTAATAATGCCTGGTAGTGTAAATAATGCCCGCTAGTGTTTAATACTTCTTTAATACTTTTAAAAAGCCCAGAATCTATAGGTTTATTTTATTAGAAGTTTGCTCTCCTCCTTGAATGGAATAGAACTTTTTATGGACACGGAGCCTGGAATTTCCATTTAGACAGGAGGCTCTGCTTATTTTGTTGGAAGTGATATCGTTATTGTGAATCTCGTCAGCTAAAGCAAATAACCTTTTTTTCCATTCTAAAGGAAACTTTCACCCCCCAGGAATCTAATGGTTCCTAACAGACACCTTTGTATAAGGACAGCCCTGCTAGAAAATGGCACCATAAAAATAATCCCACCGGTCAATGTAATTGGAAAACTAAGATCTCTGCAAACAGACATTTACTCCTTTAACTGCCATTTTATTGGGCAACAAAACATGCAAAAAAAAGTTCTCTCATTCCTTACGGTCCTGAGCCAAAATGTGGTTGTTAGATGGAGATTGAAGAAATTCTCATTGTGTCATATCAAAATCTATGATGTGGTAACAAGAATATTACAAAGTGATTTTAACTGTTTTTCCATATTTTACATACCTTAGGAATATATATTTTTGCTTTCCTGTTGGTTGGCTGCCATCTTGTTCCAGGTGTCTATGTACTGGCCTGCATAAAAATTATTGATATAATCAACCAGACTGACGTTTCTGTTGGTTTCAGGCCCTTGATGCCTTTCTTAAATACAAATTTGCTATTCGCAGTGTGTGGCCCATTTCCCCCCAAGTAACATGCCAGTTAGAGGATATTATAACGTCATTGGAGTCATAGGCATAATCTCAGACAAACCATGGGAAGAGACAGATTGGGTAAATAACTGGATATGACAAAAACAGTACTTTGCACTTAAGACGAAATGTGATCGCCAACGTTGACTAGTTTTGGAAGGCGTCCTAACCACAAGAGATTTCTTGCTAATATTACTATAGTTCAGAGAAAACATTGACTGGGCAAAGCCATATGGGAGATTTTCTTTACCTTGCTACTTACCATTACTACTTTGGGTTTGAAATCCTTATCTCATGTGACTTCTCCGTATTCCCTGCCTGCCAGGCTTTTATTATATTATTATTATTATTATTATTATTATTATTATACTGTACTATGTACAGGCAGTGTGCAGCCAGGAAATGCTGGATTTGAATTTCCAAAAATCTGATTCTAACCCAATTGAATCAGAATTTTTGAACGCCCATTTTTGAGTATAGCCTTTTTATAGTAATTTTATCTTTTCGTTAGGAATTTTCTAATAGAATTTTTGGAGTTTCCAGATTTACCAAACTGTCAGTTCCAAATCAAAACCATTATTGTTTCAAAACCGGGATTCAAGACTAGAGATGGAATCCGTGTCCGAACTCCCGGATTCGAACGTTCTGTTTGGATCCATGCAGAACTGATTGTCACTTTCAAATTCCAGAACTTTATTATTATTTATTTTTGATAACCGTCAAAAGTATGAGGCTTCCTTTGAGGGTTACCGAATTTACACGGCTACTTTCAAGAAATGGAACAAAACTCAATGGCTTCGAAAATCTCTATTGATGGCTAACTAGAAGTTGTAGTTTTTAAACATCTAGAGGGCTGCAAATTTGACATCCCTGCTCTATACTGTTCCAGTTGAAAAACCCTGGAGATTTTATCAGTGAAGGGATAAAAGAGAAGAAGGGATTAAAAGTGAAGGAGGGATTAAAAGAGAAGGGATAAAAGAGAAGGGATTAAAAGAGAAGGAGGGATAAAAGAGAAGAAAATCTCAGTGAAAGAGAAGGGATAAGAGAAGGGATTAAACGAGAAGGAGGGATAAAAGAGAAGGAGGGATAAAAGAGAAGGAGGATATAAAAGAGAGAATGGGATAAAACGAGAAGTAGGAGGTTTTAAAGAGACAGGAGGGATAAAGCGAAAGGGATTAAAAGAGAAGGAGGGATAAAAGAGAAGAAAATCTCAGTGAAAGAGAAGGGATACGAGTATAAAGAGAAGAAGATAAAATAGAAGGATAAAAGAGAAGGGTTAAAATAGAAGGTAGGATAAAGAGAAGGTAAAAGGAAATGGATAAAAGAGAGTATATAAAGAGAGGGGGATACAGAAGGGATAATAGTGAGAAGCAGGGATAAAAGAATTAGGATAACAGCATAGAGAGGGATAATGAGTGATAAAGAGCATGATGTCTTAAAGAGACGGTGGATCAGACGAAGGAGGTATAAAAGAGATGGAATAAAGAGAAGGAGGTAGACAAGAGAAAGGGATAAAAGAGAAGCTGTAAAGATGAGATAGAGGGATCAGAAGGCGATGGATCAAACGAGAGGATAAAAAGACAGGGGGGATTAAAAGATAAGGGAATAAAGATAATTAGGTATAAATACAGGGTAATAAAAGATAAGTGGTAACAATAATGAAGGAGGGATCAACGGAAGTGATCAAAGAGAAGAGAGGGATAAAGAAAAGGCTGGACATAATAGAAGGAGAAGCAAGGGGGGATTAAAGAGGGAAGGTAAAGATGAAGATGGATAAAGAAACAGTATAAGGATGGATCAAGATAGTGAGGCGATATCCCTATGAAGGGTAAATATAATTGATCGCAGTATTGATACAAGAGAGTGAGGTATAAAGAGGGAGGGATAATAATATAATATGGGATAAACTAGAATGAGGGATAAAATAGAGATACCCAAGAGAAGTGATAAATAGAAGGAGGGTAAAAGAGAAGGAGGTTAAAAGAGATGTTATCCCAGAGTAAGATATACCGGTATCCCCTATCGGAGTTTCATAATAGAAGGATAAAGAGAAGATGGATTAAAATAGTAATTTGTATAATATAATTAATTAATCAAACTAGAAGTTATAAAGAAGTATGTCTACAGCGAGTATTGATCAAAATAGACGTTTTTACTAAAATGAGATTAGTGATAAACAGAAGGGATCAAATTAGAAGTAGGGATAAAATAGAAGGAGTATTAATAGAGGATAAAAGAGAATAGGTATAAAATTAGAGGTATAATATAATAGTTATAAAATAGAGGATGGATTAAAAGAGAAGGAGGATAAAGATAGAAATCTCAGTGAAGAGAAGGATAAAGAGAAGGAGGGATTAAAGCGAAGAATCTCAGTGAAGAGAAGGGATAAAAGAGAAGGAGGGATTAAAAGAGAAGGATGATAAAGAGAAGGGATAAAAAGAGTAAGGGGATATAAAAGTATGGAAAAAAGAGAATGGATAACAGCAGGATGTGGATAAAAATAAGTAGGTATAAAGATAATATGGATAAAGATAAGAGGAGGGATAAAAATAGAATTAGTGAGAAAATAGAATGATGGATAAAGAGAAAGGTATAGAGAAGGAGGGATAAAAGAGAAGGAGGGATTAAAAGAGAAGGAGGGTTAAAAGAGAAGAGGAGGGATAAAAGAGAAGGAGGGATAAAAGAGAAGGGATAAATAAAAAGCAATATTATTTGTGGCTTGATACTTTTTACAATGCAAAATAATATAAACAGTGAAAGGCGCTAAACCATATGGTGCTCAATGGGATTAGAAAGTAAGAAACCATATTGGACAGAATGGGACATTTGTGTTCCTTTTTGTTAACAGAAGTAATGAAACACAGCAGGGGAAATTCTAACGCGTTTATCCCAAAGGCTTTGCAAATTCAGCCTAATAACATTTTACATGAAGTAAGGTGTTTTTCTAATTGGTTGAATAGCCATATTTTAATTTCCTTTTCTTAATCATGTGACTAAAGAGAGGCGGCTGAGTCTTCCATTTTGTTTTGCTTGGCAAACGTATATGGGGGAACTGGTAAAAGAATTTCAAATGGACTTTGTTGAAGGCATGACCAAATCAGCTCCATGTTGTTTCCTCTGCTATGTATCTAGATATTAATTTCATGCAAGGCAAAGATGTGTAAATATTAGGGAAGGCAGATATTCAAAGGGCCAGTAAAACATAATACATTACCTATATTATAACGAGCCACTATACAAGGCTGGAGTTATGCTTTTTTCTCTGCTAGGCCAGCTTGACACCTATTAAGTTTCATACGAGCACCATGTTTTCATTCAGGTAGCATTTACCATGTATTTACCCAGAGTTTTTCGAGTGGTCACCATTGACCAAACGCTACTCTTAACGTTTTTTGGCCACTAAACATCCACTCAGAAAGTGCTACAATATACATGGGAACAGAGGTAAGTAAACTGCCATACGTGTCCCAAAGTTGGAAGGCTAACAAACGATTGCGCGGCTGCCGAATGTTCGAATTGGCCAACCGCTCGTTCGGAAAAGTCAGTAAATTTCCCTTGTCTGAAAAGCGAAGGAGGGATAAAAGAGAAGGAGGGTAAAGAGAAGAGGATAAAAGAGAGGATGGATAAAGAGGAGGATAAAAGAGAAGGTGATAAAAGAGAAGGAGGATCAAATAGAAGGATGGATAAAAGAGAAGGATAAAAGAGAAAGAGCGGGATAAAGAAGAGGATTAAAAGAGAAAGGGATAAAAGAAAAGAGGGAGTAAAGAGGGAGGGAATAAAAGAGAAATGAATAAAAAGATGGATAAAGAAGGAGGGATAAGAAAGAGGGATCAAAGAGAAGGGGGATAAAGAGAAGGAGGGATAAAAAAGAAGGGATAACCAGAGCACCTTTCTGGATCCCCGAAGATGAGGGCTTCCAAGAGAGGATAACGAGACAGGAGGATAAAAGCCGGTAAAGAGCAGGAGGCATACAAGAGCAGGGGGCGGGGGGGGCCCTCGGGGCAGGCACGGAGGTGGTGGGGGGGCGGGATTCCCAGAGCAGAGAGGGCTACACGAGCCAGACCAGTCTCCTGCAAGCGACGGTCTAAAAGAGAAGGAGGGAGTCCGCCTCGCACCCCACAATCGTGAACGCGAATGGCTAAAAGAGACACGGGGGCTTACCCTCGCCAGGGCGGGCTCCCGCGTCGTGGCTTCACAGCGCCGGCGGGCTACCCGCGCCGCGGGCTCACGCGCCGGGCCCCGACGCCCGCGGGCCTTCCACCCGCGCCGGCGGGCTCCCCGCGTCCGGCGGTCTCCCCGCGCCGCGGCGTGCTCCCGCGCAGGCGGGCTCCCCGCGACAGGCGGCTCCCCGGCCGTGCTCCCCGCTCCGGCGGCTCCGCCGCTCCGGCGGCTTTAAAAGAGAAGGAGGGATAAAAGAGAAGAGGAGGGATAAAAGAGAAGGAGGGATTAAAAGAGAAGGAGGGTTAAAAGAGAAGAGGAGGGATAAAAGAGAAGGAGGGTAAAAGAGAAGGGATAAATAAAAAGCAATATTATTTGTGGCTTGATACTTTTACAATGCAAAATAATATAAACAGTGAAAGGCGCTAAACCATATGGTGCTCAAGGGATTAGAAAGTAAGAAACCATATTGGAGAGAATGGGACTTTGTGTTCCTTTTTGTTCACGAATAATGAACACACAGCAGGGAAATTCTAACGCGTTTATCCCAAAGGCTTTGCAAATTCAGCCTAATAACATTTTACATGAAGTAAGGTGTTTTTCTAATTGGTTGAATAGCCATATTTTAATTTCCTTTTCTTAATCATGTGACTAAAGAGAGGCGGCTGAGCTTCCATTTTGTTTTGCTTGGCAAACGTATATGGGGGAACTGGTAAAAGAATTTCACAATGGACTTTGTTGAAGGCATGACCAAATCAGCTCCATGTTGTTTCCTCTGCTATGTATCTAGATATTAATTTCATGCAAGGCAAGATGTGTAAATATAGGGAAGGCAGATATTCAAAGGGCCAGTAAAACATAATACATTACCTATATTATAACGAGCCACTATACAGGCTGGAGTTATGCTTTTTTCTCTGCTAGGCCAGCTTGACACCAATTAATTTTCATACGAGCACCATGTTTTCATTCAGTAGCATTTACCATGTATTTACCCAGAGTTTTGTCGAGTGGTCACCATTGACCAAACGCTACTCTTAACGTTTTTGGCCACTAAACATCCACTCAGAAAGTGCTACAATATACATGGGAACAGAGGTAAGTAAACTGCCATACGTGTCCCAAAGTTGGAAGGCTAACAAACGATTGCGCGGCTGCCGAATGTTCGAATGCTTTTCCCCTTCACTGTTGGGATTCGTGTTCTTTTCTTTCCTTCTGCTTCTTTTGACAAAGGCCCAGTCTGGATATCCACAAGTTTTAAGGGCTCCTCTGAGATGTTTCCTTTATTTAGCCTTCGCCTCTGTGCTAGTGGGGATGTTCTCTGCTCTGTGTTGCAGGGTTCTGATGAAACACAGCTTGTGATCTAAAGGGTCTAATATCCGTATAACTTAAGGGGGATCATAGGGTGAGTATTATTATGCGCTTTAATTCCTTTAGGAGAAAGGCGCTTTACAAATGTTATTGTATTGTATAATATTATTCATTATAATGCCACCCTACCCATCCCCCCCAGCACAGGCATCATACCCTCACTGCCCTCCCTTAGCATCACCCTCCTAAGTACAGGCACCATACCCTCACTGCAATCCCTTGCCATCACCCCCCCCACACACACAGTTTTGTCCCTTGATTCTTCCCCACTGGATCATCCTGTAAGTGGGCGCAGCAAGGATAAAAAAAAAACAGAATGCGAAGTACTTTGTTTCAGATGCGTGCCCCGTGACCTGAGAGGAATTTTGACAGCTGTTTTGCTACTTAGCTCTGCTGTCTTGTCTGTAAACTTGGAAATGGCTGGTTTTGTGTGCTGGGGAGGTATAGTGCCTGTGCTTGGAAGGGGGTGATGGCTAAGAGGGACAGTAGGGTATGTGCCTGTGCTTGGGGGGGGTGGCAAGGGAGGGCAGTGAGGGTATGGCGCCTGTGCTTGGACGAGATGCAAGGGGTTGCAGTGAGGGTATGTTGCCTGTGCTTTAATAGATAATATACCCCTACCATACGGATATTAGAAATCAAAGAGGATTTGGAATATGCTTGTGAAGGTTTAATTCATCCAGTCATGGTATACGGACAGCCAAGTGTTAGGACCTTCTAATGCAAGGCATGATTGCATAGTGGCTAAGAGTGTTTATAGGAACGCCCAGGGTAAGGTGTCAAAACAGCATTGTACATGGCAGACAGTTTGGTGTCAACCCTCCACCTCTATTCGGGTTTGGTTTATTTTCACATAAATGGCCTCCTTGAACCGGTCATGTTCCTTTACCAAGCTGTTGACATTACAATCTTCAAAGGTTGTCCTTTTTCCTTAAGATGCAGGTACACGGCTGAGTCCTGACCGAGGAATTGGTTTCTTCTGTGCTGGGCCATATGTTGATGCAGTTGTTGTTTGGTCTCCCCACATACAATCAGAGCATTCTTCACTGCACTGTGTATATGATGTCGCTTTTCTTGTGTTGGTATTGGGTCTTTCGGATGTACCAATTGCTGCCTCAGTGTGTTGCTCGGTTTAAGCAGACAGGGATACGGGGTTTTTTGAAACTTAGTTTCTCAAGACCCCTGCTACATATGGGATACCATGTTCTTCCTCCTGTCTTGCTTTTCCCCTTCACTGTTGGTATTCGTGTTCTTTTCTTTCCTTCTGCTTCTTTTGACAAAGGCCCAGTCTGGATATCCACAAGTTTTAAGGGCTCCTCTGAGATGTTTCCTTTATTTAGCCTTCGCCTCTGTGCTAGTGGGGATGTTCTCTCTCTGTGTTGCAGGTCTGATGAACACCAGCTGGTGATCTAAAGGGTCTAATATCCGTATAACTTAAGGGGGATCATAGGGTGAGTATTATTATGCGCTTTAATTCCTTTAGGAGAAAGGCGCTTTACAATGTTTATTGTATTGTATAATATTATTCATTATAATGCCACCCTACCCATCCCCCCCAGCACAGGCATCATACCCTCACTGTCCTCCCTTAGCATCACCCTCCTAAGTACAGGCACCATACCCTCACTGCAATCCCTTGCCATCACCCCCCCACACACACACACACAGTTTTGTCCCTTGATTCTTCCCCACTGGATCATCCTGGGCACCGTCTCTTCTATCTCAATTATAGCTGGCAGTTCCTGCACTGTGACATTCGGACTCCTGCTGCTTCTCTGGGACTTGCTGATTTGGAGGCTCCTCCACAGGTGGGATTGGAGGTAGGAGAAGGTCGGGCTGTCCATCGCACTCTGACCCGAGGACCCTTTTCTGCTGCTGGGATGGTGGTGGTGCCATCAGATCAGCAGGAGCCGCAGGTCAGGATAAGGGCCGCTCCTGATTGCGATCGGACCACATGCAGCCAGCAGGCTGGGCATCTCTGATACATGCGGTGCAGTGTAGTGAAGAGTGCTGTCTCAGAAGAGCCAATTCCTAAAGAAAAAGACACACATTTAAAGACTGTAATGTAAATATATTCGAAAAAGATTACTGGTTTAAATGAGATGGAAATAAAACCAATTATGTCAAAACAAAGAGACCTGAATAGATGTGCAACACATTACATTCAGGAGGTCCCTGACAGTTACATGCTGATTGGGACATATTCTATGGTATTTCAGGCTATCGGGCAGGGTGGGAAAGGGTGAGAGGTGCGTGACGTCACATGGGGGCGTATCGTGACATCACGCAGAGGCATGGCCATCATGAAGCCATCAAAGAAGCCAAGCCTATTGGCCAACCGCTCGTTCGGAAAAGTCAGTAAATTTCCCTTGTCTGCCACGACAAAGGGAAACACACAGTCCCAAGCATTCTCCTATAGAGAGAACGCTCGGGACTGTATGTATGCAGATCTTTGAAAAATGACAGACAGGATCTGTCCGTCATTTTCACGTTTTTTGCGAATGCGCATGCGATTTGGTTATAATGGAAATCACGGGAACGCAAAAATCCCTGTGATTTCTGATTGCGCATATGTTTCCGTTTTGGTAAGGCATGCGCTCACCATTTTTGGTGTGTTAACGCATGGGTTTCCATAACGGAAAAGCGAAGGAGGGATAAAAGAGAAGGAGGGTAAAGAGAAGAGGATAAAAGAGAGGATGGATAAAGAGGAGGATAAAAGAGAAGGTGATAAAAGAGAAGGAGGATCAAATAGAAGGATGGATAAAAGAGAAGGATAAAAGAGAAAGAGCGGGATAAAGAAGAGGATTAAAAGAGAAAGGGATAAAAGAAAAGAGGGAGTAAAGAGGGAGGGAATAAAAGAGAAATGAATAAAAAGATGGATAAAGAAGGAGGGATAAGAAAGAGGGATCAAAGAGAAGGGGGATAAAGAGAAGGAGGGATAAAAAAGAAGGGATAACCAGAGCACCTTTCTGGATCCCCGAAGATGAGGGCTTCCAAGAGAGGATAACGAGACAGGAGGATAAAAGCCGGTAAAGAGCAGGAGGCATACAAGAGCAGGGGGCGGGGGGGGCCCTCGGGGCAGGCACGGAGGTGGTGGGGGGGCGGGATTCCCAGAGCAGAGAGGGCTACACGAGCCAGACCAGTCTCCTGCAAGCGACGGTCTAAAAGAGAAGGAGGGAGTCCGCCTCGCACCCCACAATCGTGAACGCGAATGGCTAAAAGAGACACGGGGGCTTACCCTCGCCAGGGCGGGCTCCCGCGTCGTGGCTTCACAGCGCCGGCGGGCTACCCGCGCCGCGGGCTCACGCGCCGGGCCCCGACGCCCGCGGGCCTTCCACCCGCGCCGGCGGGCTCCCCGCGTCCGGCGGTCTCCCCGCGCCGCGGCGTGCTCCCGCGCAGGCGGGCTCCCCGCGACAGGCGGCTCCCCGGCCGTGCTCCCCGCTCCGGCGGCTCCGCCGCTCCGGCGGCTTTAAAAGAGAAGGAGGGTTAAAAGAGAAGAGGAGGGATAAACGAGAAGGAGGGATTAAAAGAGAAGGAGGGTTAAAAGAGAAGAGGAGGGATAAAAGAGAAGGAGGGATAAAAGAGAAGGGATAAATAAAAAGCAATATTATTTGTGGCTTGATACTTTTTACAATGCAAAATAATATAAACAGTGAAAGGCGCTAAACCATATGGTGCTCAATGGGATTAGAAAGTAAGAAACCATATTGGAGAGAATGGGACTTTGTGTTCCTTTTTGTTACAGAAGTAATGAAACACAGCAGCGGGAAATTCTAACGCGTTTATCCCAAAGGCTTGCAAATTCAGCTAATAACATTTTACATGAAGTAAGGTGTTTTTCTAATTGGTTGAATAGCCATATTTTAATTTCCTTTTCTAATCATGTACTAAAGAGAGGCGGCTGAGCTTCCATTTTGTTTTGCTTGGCAAACGTATATGGGGGAACTGGTAAAAGAATTTCAAATGGACTTTGTTGAAGGCATGACCAAATCAGCTCCATGTTGTTTCCTCTGCTATGTATCTAGATATTAATTTCATGCAAGGCAAAGATGTGTAAATATAGGGAAGCAGATATTCAAAGGGCCAGTAAAACATAATACATTACCTATATTATAACGAGCCACTATCACAGGCTGGAGTTATGCTTTTTTCTCTGCTAGGCCAGCTTGACACCAATTAATTTCATACGAGCACCATGTTTTCATTCAGGTAGCATTTACCATGTATTACCCAGAGTTTTGTCGAGTGGTCACCATTGACCAAACGCTACTCTTAACGTTTTTGGCCACTAAACATCCACTCAGAAAGTGCTACAATATACATGGGAACAGAGGTAAGTAAACTGCCATACGTGTCCCAAAGTTGGAAGGCTAACAAACGATGTGCGCGGCTGCCGAATGTTCGAATTGGCCAACGCTCGTTCGGAAAAGTCAGTAAATTTCCCTTTGTCTGCCACGACAAAGGGAACACACAGTCCCAGCATTCTCCTATGAGAGAATGCTCGGGACTGTATGTATGCAGACTTTGAAAAATGACAGACAGGATCTGTCCGTCATTTTTCACGTTTTTTGCGAATGCGCATCGTTTGGTTATAATGGAAATCACGGGAACGCAAAAATCCCTGTGATTTCTGATTGCGCATATGTTTCCGTTTTGGTAGGC